>JAKCPI010031745.1:0-59205 GCA_023213315.1 Euborellia annulipes
CATATATATTCATAAGCAGTCACTTACATTTCAAAATTTAATCGAAATCGTTGAAGCAAATTTTTTGAGAAAATCGAAAAAAATTGAAAAAGTACATCAATAAGCATTAGTAATTTTGGCCGATTTTGATCAAAAGCATATTTTCAAGCATCAGGTAGGTGTCTAACTTAAATATAAAAATTTCAACATTGTAGCTCTTGTTTTTTTTATTCACATCAACACCATTTTTTAAACTGAGGTCCGTTGAACGTCCATCAACATTTTGATATCGAATTTAATAGACACAATCTCAATATTTTTATAAATAGTCAAGAAAAGACAAAAGAATTAAATAGGATTTGAATATAATAATTCGAAATTCGTATAAAAGGAAAAAAAAAATCAACGCTGATACTTGACATTAATAGACCAAAGAGAGAGAGAGAGCGAGAGAAGAGTTATCAGAAATAGCTATCTACTAATGAAATTGGAAATAGAAAAAAAAGAAAAACGAATTTTATCTGACATCTCTCTCTGATGCATTTCAATTAAATTTATGTCATTAAATTTTTGATGACAATCATTAAAGAAAATCTTTATTCTGTAGAAGGAGAGAGAAAGAAATTAATTGAATTTAATAATAATAAGAATATAAAATTTCTCTTTGATTTTTTATCTGTCTAAATGGTCTGTGAGAGAAAAGATTTAAAAAAATATTATATTAAGGGGCAACGGGAGCGAAGTGATTACGCATGTTTTTCCCGATAAGATGGCGTTGTGTGTCATAAAAAGTATGCCTAAAAAATCAAGTAATTCAAAAATTTGCCAAGAGATGTCAGAATGGTAATATTTAATGCATTTGGTTGATTTTCATTGATCTTTTAACAATAAATAATTTATAAATGTTATTATATATTATGTATCTTTTATAAAAGCATAAAATTATATAAATATAAGCCAGATATAGGCTAATACTATATCGTCTATTAGACTAGCCTGCCATCTATTGCAAGAATGCTGAACTAATTTAACAGTTGGTTTTTAAATAAATCATCTAAGCTTATTTTAAAAATTTCTTAATTAATATGTGATTAATAATAACAATAAATTCATTTTTAAATTAAAAAAAAATTAAAGATTATTGGGACAGATTGTTTTTTTGTATTTGCTTGATAACAAAAAAACTAATTACGATAATTTTTTAATACGTCATTAAACAAATTATAGCTCGATGTCCCAATAATCTCTTATGAATTAAATTCATTAAAAAAAAAACCGCATTGAAAGATTCCTTATAATAGTCTAGTTTTTTTTTAAGTACTTTTAGACGCCCCTCCTGTACCCCTTTAAGGTTGTTCGGATAGTACCCCTTAAGTCATTATAAAATCTAAATTTTTTTTTAATAAAATGGAAAAATTCATTATTATAATTCAGTCGTGAAGTATTTTTTTTAATTTTTTTTTTGCCTTATTTGTACCTCATACCCCGAAATTGTACCACCTATGTTATAGGCTCTAGCAATACTTTTTCAACTTCTGGAGGTAATCCCTGACATCGGCTAAGTTATTTTGTATCGTCGTTAGCGTCCCTAGCATAATGCCTCTTCAGAGTTGGCTTTGGGACCCCGTAAGTCCTACATACTTTGTTTATTCCCATGTCGCCATTTTGCAGCTCGGAAATGGCACTCCATTTACCGCATTTTTTTCCATCTTGTACCAACAATGTTGTACATTCATGGAGACACAGAGTGGTACAATATAGGGGAATATTTATTTAATGTAAACAAATCCTCAAGCAGGCACTGGATTGGAATATTGGATCTCACCACAATGGCCCCCAGGCAACTCTACGAGGAGAGGGAGTTGCTGTGACATCCCGTCCTCTGGAAGGGACGTAAAGAAGATTCCCTCTCAGTGATGCATTCCTCGAAAGGAGTCGGTGCTGAGGGAGTCCCTCCTCAACTAGGACATCCTCCAGGAGAAGAGATTAGATAAAAGAAACCGGGTGGAACTAGAAATAAGGATTAGTTCATCAACTTGAAACGATCGCAGGAGGAGGAGTTAGAGATAAGAAATAATGTAATCAGCTAAAAGCCGGTAGATGGTTTTACGGGTAGAGGGGCCAGTTGGGTTTGGAGGTGGGTAAGTTGCCCAAAAAGACCATGTGTATGTGTGTGTGTGTGTTTGAAAAATAAAAATAAACTCAATATATAAGTAACTTTAAAATTTCTTAGGATATTAAAATATTGTGCAAGTGTGAAGAGCAAAGATTTTAACTGTATCCTATTAGCTGACAAAAAATATCTAAAATTAAAACAGACAGTTAATTTTCCTTCTGGATATAATATTCTTTTTTTTTTTTTTTTAATTAATGACATTTGCTTGCACTCCGTGTTCGTTTGATATTGGGTTATTTATTTTTGTTTGGCTGTAACGAGCAAAGTCTTACTTTATTATATGTCTGTTAGTGGTCTACTTTGGATGAGCTGTTAAACCTGTACGGAAAAAACATGGCAAAAAATATAAGCTTAAAATGTAAGTTTAGGTCATATTTTAGGTTATAAGCAAATATATAAGCAAGAATATATAATATTTTAGGCGTTTTATTATAAGTTCAAACTTATGGGTTTAGGCTTATATTTAATATTATAACCCCAGATATAATCTTACGCTTATAATTTAAATTATAAATTTTAAATATAATTTATGGTTATAATCTATATATAATATAACCCCTTGTCGATATGGGTAATTTACCCCTCCCCCTTCTTTCTCTGTTTTCGCATTCTTATTTGTTTATTTTAAAACTCGTAGACATTCACTTTTTATAAATTAAAATCTCGAAATTGATAAACGTTTTTAAAATTAAATGATGTTGAATTTTGCATCGATATATCACGATATAAAAATAAGACATAACATTATATGATAAAATGCCTTATTTGTAGAAACATAATTTTCTGAAATTGGATTGATAAAAACAATAAATAAAAAAAAAATACAATGCTTTAGATAAATACCGTACATACCGGTACTATACAAACATTTTTCCCAATTCATTTTTTATATATATAGATTATTTTAACGGTTAATTATTCATGAACTTAAGATTTTTTGAGAATAATAGTCCTTTCCAAGACTTCTCCCGGAACACAGACAAAAAATTTACGCCGATATTTTAGAATTCTAAATGTAAATAAATAAAAAATCGTAAACATGGGAAAATATTTATATTTTTCTTACTATGGCAACTATTTCTCCTAATTTTTATTTTCTTATTTTACCGGGTTATTTATTATTAATAAGCACCAGGGGCGTATATAGACATTTTTTTCGGGGGGCCCGAACTCAAAAATTTTTTTCTGTGGAAAATTTTTTTTTTTTAAGAAACTAAATTTTTTTTCACACGAAATTTTTTGCGGAACATTTCTTTCTTTGCCGGAACCAAAGTTTTCCGTCCTGCGAAAAATTTGTTGCGCTGATGTCTGTTATTTCCTATATATGTATATGTGTTTGGGAAATCGGGGGGGGGGCCCGGCCCCGGCCTCCTCCCCCTTATATACGCCCCTGATAAGCACCTTAGTACCCCTAAGACTCTAAGAGTAACAGTACCCTATCATGAATATGTATAATGTAGTCATATTTGCGAATATAATTACAATTATAATAAAAAATTATATCTTTGGATATACTATAATATAATACAAAATATAATTTTCGAGACATATAAAAAGTTATATCTATTGGTTATAATTCAAATTATGTATCCGATTATAATTTTTCTTATAAGTTAATATGTATAAATTGAAGAATATAGTTTCAGGTCATATTTCTGCATATAAGTGAGAATATAGCTTAATTATAAGTGCTTATATTCGCTTATATTTTAGGGTATATACTGTTTCCGTAATAGGAAGGTGGAAAGTAAATAAACATTAAAACATAGAGGGGCACACAATAGAGTGCGAGCAGCTCATTATAAGGTTTACACTCGGTAATTTCCTTTCTTAATGACTCGGTTATAAGACGTACGCTACAATTTCTACTTTTGTTACCTATGAATATTTATTTATTATATAAATAAAATAATTATATCGTTTTATTTGAATACTATCCGCTTGCGGCGATGACTTGTGACACAATTTTTCAGGCAGTATCTGGTTTATTAATAAATGTGAGGGGTTGAGAGCAAAGAGAACCAAGTCCTTGTTTTGACCCTTTGAGAAAAAATCTGGTGTGACTGGCGCACAGCCACACAACTTTCGATTACCGAAGGTAAGAGGCAACCATTTCTCCTATCTTCTCTATGAAGTACAAGAGTAAAGGGGTCTTCAGGAAGGGCAAAATGAGAATATACATTTTAAAGAGAATCTAAAAATTAATTGATTTTTGAATTTTAATCAAAATGATTGGAGCGAATTTTGAGAAAAAAAGTGCACCAATCGCTTAGCACACAACTTTCTCTTCCTTCGGTAATCGAAAGTTGTGTCTTGTTCTTGTCACACCAGAATTTTTTTGCATTAAGGAACTGCTGCATTTCTGGAGGATTAGTATTGAAATTCGGCAAATGATTCATTATTGCACAGATTATCTACCATAATTGCACTCGGGCTTGGTGTAGTTGGTAGCGCGGCTGCCTTCTATTCCGAGGGTCGAGGGTTCGGATCCGAGGCAGTTCAATGATTTTATTTAAGCCTTTTGGATACAAAATGGCTTAAATAGGAATGCCTTTAAGGGGAAAATACAGATGGACGTATTAGGTACTTTAACGAAAACTGAAACTGAAAAAGTTAAGAAACTGAATGTGTTAATCGGGCATTGCTGGATGGCATTGCTTGATTGCAAGAGGCTTGAATCAATGCCATCGATTAACACATTCAGTTTCTTAACTTTTGAAATTGTGTTAGATCTATTCCAAGTGCGATTTCAGTTTTCGTTATTTTTTCCTTGACTGTCCTGAGGAAGGGCGCGACTGGCGTCCGAAACGTCGACAATCAAATAAAGAAAATCTGATAGAAATTGATTGTATTTTTATCTTATTTGATTTTTCCTGGTTGCCATCCGCTATCCTTATTTCATAATATTTTCGTAAATTGGGCTTTTTGGCTAAAGACTCCCCCTAACGCAATCTTTTCGGCAACATGTGAACAGCTTTTGCCTCCTTGATCGCCTTAAACATCGTATCGCATCTCCTAATATATCAACAAAGTCCATCGTAACAATTCATGCATCATGATTTCTTGAACGATTTTTAATTTCAGTTCATTTAAACTTCGTAATAATCAAAAACAAAAAAAAAGGGACATATTTTTATTATATTCTTTGACTCAATTAAAATTTAATTAGAGCATTTAATTAGCAATTAATTATTTTTCATAATTAATTAAAAAACACTTGCGTCTGCTAAAAGCTCGCAAGCATTATTTTTCATTTTTTTTTTTTTTTTTTTAATATAAAACAAAACAAAAAAAAAAAGTGTGCGGTTTCGTGATATTTATATATTGACTAGGTCTTTATAAAATAACCCTTTCATCATTTTATTATCTCTGCTTTCCTTTTTTTTTTTTTATTAATTGCTTTCCCTTTTCAACTGGCCTGGACAATTTTTTTTTTTTTTTAATTTATATCGATTGTAATCCAAATGATTCAAATTTATTTGATTAGTTTCGACCGTAGGCTCTTGTTGAAATTGGATATAAACGTCAATCAATATTCCTGATCTTTGTTTAGGTATTAAAAAGATATAAATTTCACTGAATTTGTATATTTAACGTTTTCAAAGAATGAGTTAGGAGAAAATTTTAACATGTTTTGGTATATGCTCTTTGTTTAATAAATTATTAACAACATTTGGACACTTTGAGTTTTGCTACAATCAGTATCAGCTTTATTTTCTATAGAGGTCATTTTCATGGAAAAATATTTATGAAAATAGTGATAATTTTCATATATAAAAAAAATCATAATAAAATTTTTTGAATATATTCATTTTCCTCTTCCTGGACGTGCAGGATTTTTCATTAAATAAAAATAATTTATTTAATGCAAACAAATCCTCAATCCTTCCCCTTGTATACCAAGGGCCGCGGGTTCGGATCCTAGGCATTCCGATGATTTTATTTAAGGCATTTGTACACCTAATGGCTTAAATAAAAATGCCTGGACCCCAAATAGATATATTTACAAATAACGGGTATCGTAAAAAGTCTTAAATTGCCCAAAAGACTGTGTGTATGAGTCTGTGAATGTTAGTCTGAATGGGAAAAAATCCTCTAGCAGTCACTGGATTGTAATATTGGATCTCACCACAATAGCCCCCAGGCAACTCTACGAGGAGAGTTGCTGTGGCATCCCGACCTGTGGAAGGGACGTAAAGAAGGTTCCCTCTCAGTGATGCATTCTTTGAAAAGAGTTGGTGCTGAGGGAGTCCCTCCTCAATCTAGGACATCCTCCCTAGCATAGAAGAGGTTGGATAAAAATAACCAGAAATAAGGATTAGTTCATTAGATAGAAACGAACGCAGGATGAGGAGTTAGAGATAGGAAATAATGCCGGTAGATGGCTACGGCCAGAGACCGGTTGAGTTTGAGATGTGTGTCTTCGTGCACGGAAGCACCTCGAGTAAATAAACGAATGAATTTCAAATAATAATATACTCTATATTCTTGGTAACCTGAAATTTGTATTATTTTTACTTTGCAATTTATATTCTACACTATTTGTATTTTTTGTTTAATGGTTAATTTGTTTTATGGCTACAACCATTGTTTGAAAAAGATTTTTCTCTAAACCCTCCATCATTAAATTACCCATTAAAAACTAAGTTTATTTTGAATCTCAGCCTTTGACGTCTAAAATCCACAGTTGTTTTTTTTTTTTGTAAAGCCTTTCAATTTAACATCCATCTTTAATAAAAATTAATAAGAATTATTTGTAGAATTATAATAAACAATTAGAACTCGTTATTAGACCTTTAAGAATCTTATTTAATCATAAAAACTTAAATTTTATATACAGGGTGTCTATAATAATAAAATCAAAAATATTTATGGGACATACCCCCCCCCCCCCCTGTGGCCGAAGGGTTAGAGATGTTGAGATAAATTTTCGCGAGATCTCGAGTTAAAATAAAATCTCCCCCGGAGGGAGAGAATTAAAAAAAAATTCTCTTTAATTTTTAACCCTTTGAAGGCGATTCTAAAGACTTGATTGCTTTTAACAAGATTTTTTTTTTAATACTATAATGTCAATCAATTTATTAAAAAAAAAAAAAAAAACTGAATACTAAATTGATTGATTTAATAATAATAAAAAAGAAAAAAAAAAGGGAACATAATATTAGATTGATTGACATTACACACTGACTGTTAGTATAATAAAAGTCATATTATTAAAAAAAAAAAAAAAAAATCTTCGTTGTTCATCATTATCAAATTAATTGAAATTTAAATTTATGTTAAAAATGTCATTTCATATGGAAATATCAAAGTATAATCGAACAAAAAAAAATATGGTGTGACTGAGCAAAAACTCTCTCTTACTTTTGGAATTGAAAGTTGTGTTCTGTGCTTGTCACACCAGATTTTTTTGTGTTTTAGTTTCTAGCGTTAAAAAAAATTCTATTCTCTGGAAAAGGACGCCATGTTTATTTTAAACACGACGTTAAAATATTAAAGCCACCCCATAGACATGGCATTAATTATTAATACTATTTACTAAATGTTAACGCTTTGTCTTTAAAGTTTTTGTTTACAGAATTTGAAGCAAGGAAGTGATTTTGAATAGCATTTTTTAACGCTTACATTACTTTTTAACACCTATTTGTTTATTTTAAATTTTAACGTCTGTTTTTAGAGAATAGACCCGAAAAGGAGTTAACGTCATAGCTTCAAGAAGGGAATTTGATCAATTTAGGGTTTTGGTTTTTTGGTTATTTTGCTATCGACAGACAGACAGACAGAATAATCTCTTCTCCTCCTCCTTACGTAAATACAATCAGAACAAATGAAGTCCCAGAAAGAAAATTGAGTTTTCCTCTCTCTCTTTTTCTAACAAAGATAATCAAAACTGCATTTTGCTAGCAACAGCCGCCAACATGGATTTTTTTCTTCTTCTTGCTTTAATGTAAAAACAAAAACAAAAAAAAATGTTAGAAAGATATTAAAAATCAATTTATCTAGTTTTGTTTTAAATTTTAAAGAAAATCTGGGCGAGGATAAAATAAAATTGTTAATTTTTAAAAAATTACTCTTTTTTTTTATTGATACTTTGCCAAACACTTCATTTATTTATTTATTTATTTAAAAAGAATGTTGGCATAACGCCACAAGCGGTTTTTTGGCACCGCTATTTTTTTATTTAGTTTAAAAACAAAAAAAAAAAATCTTAAATTTTCATTTTGCCTGTTTTACCATAAACTAATGATGGTATTACTCATTTTACTAGCTAGTCATCTTGCCACAGGAGCCTTTGCCCCCTCTGTGACCATCTTCACAGCTGGCGACAAGTCAAAAATGAAAGTGTCCCAGTGGATTTTATACATTGTTGAACCAAACCTACCATGCCTTAAAACCGTGTCGATGTGTGAAACAACCAATCAGCCTCAGGGATAGCGCTGATTGGGAAATACAGAGAGGGCGGAGCCGGAGGGCAAATTCAAATTTTTTTTTAACCAGGAGAGATATCAATTTGGTTTCTTCCTAAAGCCTTCCCTTGATAAGAATCTAAATTCGTTGTTTCAGAGTTTTTTAAATTCGGCAGCCCCCCCGAAATTTTTAATTCTTCTATTTCTTCAAATATAAACATGCTTTTTTGGATTTAAAATTCTTGAATGAATATCTATCAAGGGATTTAAAAGTTGAAAGATTTTTTGTGTAATTCCCCCCCCCGAAATTTTTAATTCTTCTATTTCTTCAAATAAAAACATGCTTTTTTGGATTTAAAATTCTTCAATGAATATCTATCAAGGGATTTAAAAGTTTTAATATTTTTGTGTAATTGCCCCCCCCCCCCGAAATTTTTAATTCTTCTATTTCTTCAAATATTAACATGCTTTTTTGGATTTAAAATTCTTGAATGAATATCTATCAAGGGATTTAAAAGTTGAAAGATTTTTTGTGTAATTGCCCCCCCCCGAAATTTTTAATTCTTCTATTTCTTCAAATATAAACATGCTTTTTTGGATTTAAAATTCTTGAATGAATATCTATCAAGGGATTTCCCCCCCCGAAATTTTAATTCTTCTATTTCTTCAAATATTAACATGTTTTTGGATTTAAAATTCTTGAATGAATATCTATCAAGGGGTTTAAAAGTTTAAAGATTTTTGTGTAATTGCCCCCCCCCCCCCCCCCCGAAATTTTTAATTCTTCTGTTTCTTCAAATCTTAACATGCTTTTTTGATTTAAAATTCTTCAATGAATATCTATCAAGGGGTTTAAAAGTTTAAATATTTTTTTATAATTGCCCCCCCCTCCAGAAATTTTTAATTCTTCTATTTCTTCAAATATTAACATGGTTTTATGGATTTAAAATTCTTCAATGAATATCTATCAAGGGGTTTAAAAGTTTAAAGATTTTTTTGTGTAATTGCCCCCCCCCTCCAGAAATTTTTAATTGTTCTGTTTCTTCAAATTTTAACATGTTTTTTGGATTTAAAATTCTTGAATGAATATCTATCAAGGGGGTTTAAAAGTTTAAAAGATTTTTTGTGTAATTGCCCCCACCTCCAGAAATTTTTAATTGTTCTGTTTCTTCAAATTTTAACATGTTTTTGGATTTAAAATTCTTGAATGAATATCTATCAAGGGGTTTAAAAGTTTAAAGATTTATTGTGCAATTCCCCACCGAAATTTTTATTTTAAAATTCTTGATTTTTTTAATAGGTCCCTGTCCGCCTGATTTCATTTACTGCCCGTTGGCTCAAATCAGTTTATTAAAGGGAAATTTAGACGCTTCTTGCCCGTAATTTTCTCATGGCCTTCAAACAGAGGCCGAGCAGGGCGAATACTCAAATTTTAAACTTGATTCATTGTATTTTCATTTAGGCAAAAATAATATGGGCTTTATTAGAGAAAAACTACTGATCACGTATCGAGACCGCCGCAGGGTTGAATGGGCGACACTAGTATATAATAAATGCCGTATATACCAAGGGCGTATACAAGGAGGGGGGTAAAGGATGTAACCCCCCTAGATTGGAGAAAAACATTTTGTTTTGGAAAAAATTTTATTTTTAATGTAAAATTTTAAAAATTAATACTTAAAAATTTGATTCGTTTTATACAGTACATAATGCGCCTTTAAGAGAAAGTTGTGTGATGTGCGACCAGTCACACCAGGTTACCTCTCCCCCCCCCCCCCCCCGAGAAACTCCTCTGGATCCGCCTATGTGATGACCAGGTACATATATATGGATTAAAAACCTGGTGTGCTGTCGCACAGCACACAACTTTCGATTACCGAAGCTTTCTTTTTAAAAACACTCACACTTTTTTCTCATTCACACTCACATTCATACACACATTCACACAGTCTTTTCGGCAATTTAGGCCATTTAAGACTTTGCCGTTATATTATTTATAATATCTATTTGGGGTCCAGGCATTTCATGTCAAAAATACTTTCTCTCTATATATATTAACATATATAGAGGTAAGAGAAATTAAAAATTTATCCATTTTTTATAAATTTCATTTTGAGAGATTTAATTAATTTATTTTGTTAATTATTTAATTGGCTTTGTTTTTCCAAAAAGCCCAATATTTTTCAATTAGGGAAATTTTTAACAAATTTTTTGAGCATTTTTGAGAACTGCTGTATTCTTCATAACATCATCTTCTATATGGGTGTAAAAACTTCATTTCAAGCAATTAGCTTCGTACATAAAAATTCCTCTGTTTAATTTAACCGAGGAGCCCAAAATCTTTTGTATAGGAAAGTAGGCAAGGCAGTGGCAGATACAAACAAGTAGGGGCTTAATTATGATTTTTTTTATTTTTTAATTAAAAGAAATCTTGTATATTATTAATATTTTTTTCTGTCCAAAGCCGGGGGGGAGGGGCTGGGCTTTCCCCTCTTCTGTTAGGGATTTTATAAAAAATCCTAAAATTTAAATTTTTTTATACTCTCTGGTTTAATAATTGACGTAAGACGTGCCAACAAAAAATTAAGTATTTTTTTTTTGAGGTGTAAATATTTCCGGCGATTTATTGTTTAAAATAAACCAATTTGAAATAATAAATTGATCTTCCGGTTCATTAGATTATTGATTATTATAAAAGGCGTTGGGTAGCCTAAAAAAAAAAAAGTCTTTTAATAGATACATTATACAAGTTTTACGTCATTAAAAAAAACGTTCGGCGCTTTTCATATTAATCATCTAAAAGCTCTTTTTTCTCTTCCTCTAAATCTAATTGAATTGAAAACGCCAAACTAATGATGAATTTGAATAGAACTTGTGCCATTTCGATTGTTACCAAAAGTTGATTTTTTTTCTTTCCTTTTGGCTCGTGTCCTCTGGGGTGTAATAGGAAAGTAAAAAAAAAAAAAAATAAATCCTTATCGCAATTTTAAATAAAATATTCCCTTGAGAGTTTAATAACTTTTTTAATTTTCTAAATTGAACATTGTAAGATAAAATCTGAGCGTGATAGGCAGGCAGGCAGGCACAAACATGACTTTATAATATACAGAGAGAGAGGGAGAGTTGAAAAAAAAAAAGTTTTTTTTTCTTTTCAAAGAGTTAGTTTAATTTACTGAAACGAATTTCTGCTCAGTGGAACTAGGCTTTAATTTAATAAATAAAAATACTTATTTAAGATACAACGTTTCGGTCACTAATTTTGTGGTCTTCTTCAGGTGCAGGTCTTACAAGATAAAAAAAAAGTATAGCTCTTGCATGTAAAAGGTTTATAAATAGTCATACGTATGATAAAATAGTAGAAATGCTTAGAAATATTTATGAAGAATATGGAGTAGAAAAGAAAATTATTTCAACAATCCAAATAATTTTGTCAAATTTTCCTATCGAGATCCCCGTTTGTTTGACCGAGGTACATTCATGCACAGACACAGAAGACACACCTCAAACCCAACCAGCCTCTGGCCGTAGCCATCTACCGGCAACCCTTGAAGTTACATCATTTCCTGTCTCTATCTCTAACTCCTCCTCCTGCTTTCGCCTCTAGCTAGTGAACTAATCCTTATTTCTGGTTTCACCGGATCCTTTTATCCAACCTCTTCTATGCTAGGGCGGATGTCCTAGTTTGAGGAGACGCTCCCTCAGGACGGACTCCTTTCGAATAATAAATTGGTTTTAAAAAACTTTTAATTAACGATTACGATGCTTTTACCTGCATATTAATTCATTGTTTTAAGATTTGTTCTAGAGCTCGCTTATTGTTCGTTTCCCCTTAAACCCTTAAAAATAATTAATTTTATTATTTAAAAAGACAAATAATAAAATTTAGATAGAAAATAAAAAAAAACACTCGGTTATTTGTTTCAAATTATTAATTGATTATTAACTGAATAAGTATTTAATTTTCAAAAAAAATATTTCTCACCTGATCACACCCAAGTGTCCAAAATACGTAAATTAGTACTGATTTATAATAATTTGAAACAAACAACCGAGTGTTTTTTATTTGTATACATTTTAAAATGTTTTAACTAGGAGCCTTTGTTCTAAACTTTAAATGTTAAATTTAGAACGATTTTTAAGTTTTTGAAATTTTTTAGTTATATTAATACAAAAAAAAAAAAAACAAGCCTTAAATCATCCCTGCAAAATTCTCTTCATAGGGACCAAAATCCCATAAAAATTCGCAAAGTAGTTTCTGAGTTATTGCATTAAAAAGGAAAATTGAAATTAAATCTCACAATTATTATTTTATAATTAATTATATAAATTTTATATTTCGAATTCTTTTTTTCTTCAAATCCGGACAAATCTGAAGCCATACTCTTCACAAAAAAGCGAAAATACCTCCACACACGCATAACAATAGAAGACCACTCCTTGAAATGGCAGCCTCAGTCCGATACCTTGGAGCCTTTCTTGACAGGAGAAACAACTGGGCAACACACATAAAGAAAGCTAAAGTAAAAGCGCAGCAGTCACTCAGCATCCTCTGGCCGCTCCTCAAACGTCAAAGCCTACTTCCTCTGGAAAGCAAGCTCATCCTCTACAAAATAGTAATCCGGCCACTCATCACATACGCAGCTCCAGTCTGGTTCCCCCACATCTCCCGGTCATCTCTCTTGCAGCTCGAAAGGATCCAATCCAAAATACTCCGGATAATCGCAGACCCACCACCCGGCATCAATAACCATATCATCAGGGTTGGCTTAGATATTGAATCCCTCGAAGAACACCTCGAAAAACTCACTAACAGGTTCACCACAAAAGCTCGGCTCCACGAAAATCCTCTCATCTCGGAAATCTATAATCAAAATTGAATTTATACATACTCTTAATTTTTATATATTCTTTTTTGCTATGCAATTTACCTTTTGAACTTTTATTTTTTATACAAAAATGAAAAGGTTTTTTTTTACAAGTTTTTTCCTTTATACAACCGTGGGCAAAACGAAATATCAGAAGATGGAAGAAAACGCGGTTACCTGATTGGGAGCAAGATGGCTCGAAGTCAGTATAAAAATAAATGTAAACATGAATTATGTATCTCAAGTTGAATAAATGTCTTAAATGTTTTTTTTTCTTTTTTCTTATAAATGTATTTCTGCTAAATTTTTTAAAATACTAAATGCACATAAGTATAATTTATGTACGAACAATAAATGGAGGCAATAAATTTGTTATATTGGAATGTCTAATTGCAGGTTGTAGATGAAAAGATTAGCCATTAGGGGTTGCTGATTAATGACGTCAAGACACTCGTAAATATAAAAGGAAAGAAACATTCACGTTGCGTTAAAAAAAACTATAACTATTTTTTTTTGGAAACGACTATCTTCTTTTAAATTCCAATTAAATTCCAACAATTATCGAAATTAAAATAATTGGTCATATTTCAATTGTTGTTAAGAAATATCTAAATCGGAAATTAATTAATTAATTAATTTTGTGATTTAAATAAAATTTAATTATCTCACTGATAATAAAAATAAAATAAAAAAAAAAAAAAAAAAAAATTTTTATTTAAATTAATTAATTAATTACTCATATATACTAATTTCCTAACAACAATTGAAATCTGATCAATTATTTTAATTTCGATAATTGTTGGATTTTAATTGGAATTAAAATAAAAAAGGATAGTCGTTTCCAAAAAAAAAATAGTTTCATTTTTTACTTTCTCTTACCTATGTATATATGTAATATATATATAGAGAGAAAGTATTGGATTCATGTCAAAAATTCGATGTCGAGATTTTGATGGATCTTCACGTTTTGAGGTCCCCTGAATCCAAAAAAGTGGTTTTCGCGCCATGGTCTGTCTCTGTGTGTGTGTGTGTGTGTGTGTGTGTTCAATTTTAAGCATGAAGGAATTGAGTTATGAGGCTGAAATTTTATATTTAAGTTAAACATCCCCCGGGACCGGAAAAAATAAGCTTTTAATCAAAATCGGCCAAAGAGTACTAGTACTTTACTGATGTACTTTTTCAGTTTTTTTCGATTTTCTCAAAATTCGCTCTAACGATTTTGATTAAAATTCAAAAATCAATTATTTTTTAGATGCTCTTTCAAATGTATATTCTCGTTTTGCCATCAAAATTGTTTGAAGCACACTTTACTCTTGTGCTTCATAGGAAAGATAGGAGAAATGGTTGCCATGGTAACAAAATATAAATATTTTCCCATACTTATAAATTTTACATCTGAATTCAAATATTCCCTACTTAGCTAAATACATGCTAATATTTACGAATTTTTGTATTAAAATTATTTTTTATTTCAAGAAAAAAAAATTTTTTTTATTTGTTTTTTATTTATAATTATTATATTATCTAAAAAAAAATTCTCCACTTTAAGTTTCTTGGTGAAGGGGGGAGGGAGTGTCATAAAACTTTTGGGCCCCCCCCCCCAAGCAGAAATCCTGGCTACGCTACTGGTATCGATGGCTACCGGGGGGCGTCCCACACGCTGATTGCCCGGGGTCACCAATCCCGAAATTTAAGTAATAAAAAAAAAAAAACGAATAGTTCAGCACTCTTGCAAAAGATGGCAGGCTAGTCTAAAAACCGCCATTATCCGATAACCTATAAGACTATATATATTTTTATGCTCTTATAAATGATACTAGCCGCGCCGCCCGCCTTCGGCGGGCTTCGCGTCTAGCCAGGGGGGCTACGCCCCCTGGACCCCCCAGCCGCTGGCTCGGGCCCGCCTGCGGCGGACCCTCGCCTTTCTTAAATATGAGAAACGGGCTGGCGTCTAGACAGGGGGCTACGCCCCCTGGACCCCCAGCCGCTGGCTCGGGCCCGCCTGCGGCGGACCCTCGCCTTTCTTAAATATGAGAAACGGGCTGGCGTCTAGACAGGGGGGCTACGCCCCCCTGGACCCCCTCCAGCTGGCTCGGGCCGCCTGCGGCGGACCCTCGCCTTTCTTTATTATGAAAAGAAAATTATTATTACTACGTATTCCAATCCAATGCCTGCTTGGAGATTTGTTTACATGGAATACATGTTTCATGGAATACACAAATGAAAAGAATACAAAAATATTCCTCTGTACATTTCCTATGGGAGAAATCGTAACTTTATCAATTAATAACTCAAAAAGTTATAGGAATTTCGGGACCCGAGTATTTTTCCGGGACTCTCCATAACGTCCTTTATAAGACTGCGAAATTTCGTTTCAAAATTCCAACGGGAAGTTGGTCAAACAGAGCGTGACAGACGGACGGACGGACAGACAGACGGACGGACAGACGGACACACCGCAATTATTATATATAGATATTTTTTATTTATTTACCCTTATAAATGATATATAATAATATGTATAAACTATTCATTATTAAAAGATGAACAAAAATCAACCAAATGTATGAGATTAAATATAGCGACTATAAATATAGCCCTACCATCCTGCCATCTGTTGGCAAATTTTCGTAATAGTTGAACTTTTAGCTCCTCTAGACCCTTAACGCCATCTATAGGCAAAAACATGAGAACAGCTTTGCCTCCTGAGGCCCCTTAAAGCTCTATAACTCAAATTTCAAAGTATTTTGTATTTGAAATATTCTTTGCCCAACTCTGTGAATAAATAATATGATTTTTTTTTTAAGGTTGAGAATGATAAAACTGAAAGTGAAACTTTTACACCTAAAAGCCCGGAAATGGACGAAAAAATCATCGAAATACTCAAACCCTTTGATTCCTCATCCCAATATTCTAGAGGTAAGTTTGGAGCATAGATATGGAAAGATTGGATTAATTTTTGATAATAATTCTTTAAGATGAAGACTTGAGTTTTGCACAAGAAGACAGCAGAGCTTCGACTATCCACGACTATGACGGACTTCAAACTAAAATAGACAAAAGAAAAAATACAAAAGATTTGTATGATGAAGAAATACACAAACAAAAGATGAAATTATTCAAATTAGATGTTGCAATTAAAGAAAGAGAGCTGGAAATTAAAACAATTGAGTTGGAAAATTTAAATTTAGATAAGCAAATTAAAATACAACAATTGAATTATCTTAAAAAATTTTAAATATAAAATAAATTATTATTACTCTCCGATCATTGAATATGCCACTGCATCATCGTCTCTCCCTCCTCCTCCTGGGTGTCAACTTGCTCTAAAGGGGGACAAGTACGCATGATCAATCTTTTTGTTCAAGCAAACTGTAGACAAAGTTGGCAAGTTTTTCCCTCCGAGTATTTTACTCAAGTTTTTTTACACGGATTCGATGTAAAACCAATCCCTTGAAAAAGATTAATAAAAGCTTATATTTCATATTTTTGAATGTTTTAGAGCATTGACGATGTTGTTTTCTTTTTATTTTGTGAAATATATAATCAAAATGTTAATAAAATAACTAAAAAATGAAAGTCAAAAATTAAATATGGTAATATAACCTACAACTGTCATTTCTTTTGTGAATACATTTATTATTTTCTTTAATTAATTAATATCGGATAATTAAATTCAGTTTGCTTTTATTTATTTTTTTAGGTTTCTGATAAGGAACCAAACATATGGAAATATACGATATATAGAATATATAATGCGCAAAAAGTGGTATCTGGAAAAATCCATAAATACTTAAGATTAAAAAAAATCAAAAGTAATAAAGTAATATTTGCTTTGGTTTCTATAATATAAAAAGAAGAATAGAAAAGGAAGGAAAAAACTATATTACTGATTAATTTTATCTTAATTAGATCTTTCAAGAAGCATTTTATATGGATAATAAAGAAAAAAACAAAATTTGGATTTAAACATTTTAAAAGCATCTCATCTTCTTTTGAATATAAAATTATCTAAAAAGAGAAATATAAAATGTCAATCTTGTTTTTTTTTTTTTTTTGAATTTTATTTGAGTTTCCTTTCTCAAGGGGTTCGCGCATGCGCACCCGAGTTATTTACAGTTAGTTACAGTTATTGACTTAAATAACTGTTTACAGTTATTTACATGATTTTACAAAATCTTGTAAATAACCCAACTCTGGAGGCCACCTTAACAAATAACATTCTACACCTTCTGTAATAAAAATCAAATATTTTATTTATTATATTTTATTAAAAAATTTTAAAAGTTATATAAATTAAAACAAAAATGGACATTTTTTTGATATATAAAAAAAACAAATATTCTTAAGTATTTTACTTATTTAACAAAAAACAAAAAAAAAAAAAGAACGTACTGTATATCACGTAACATGTTATATAACAAAAATCTCAACATCGTTCAAAAACTTTATATAAATCCGGAAGATAGGCAATTTGAAGTAATATGTTGTTTTGTGCAAAACTTTTTGGTGGTATAAGATTTTGTTTAACTGATGGAAATAAAACATTCTCTATAATTTCTTCCCATTTCTCCTCCTGAAATTTTGAAGAAAACAAAAAAAAGGTCAAACAAAATATATGGACCTTGTTACGCATAAGTGGGTCAAGCGCCAGCTATCGAGTTTTGAGAAAATTAACATTAAAGTTTTTTGTTTTCATTGGATTATATATAATTTTTTTTGTCATTTCTGCAAGTAACATTAAATATAAATTTTTTTAAGGACATATTTCATAAAAAAATACTATTAATTATAGCATTTGAAACAATATTCCGTGCTTAACTCAATTTTTAATTTATTGGCGCTTGACACACTAATGCATAACAAGGTCCATATAATATAAAATTAGTTCAGTGGTGCAACCAAAAGGGGAACAGCCTGGATATTAATGTTAAAAAAAACGCACATGGTCGTGTACAGGAGGGGAGGCAGAAGTGGAAATGCAACATGGAGAATTGGAGATCAGAAAGTGGAAGAAAGGAAAAAAGTGAAATATTTGGGTTATTGGTTCACCTCGAGGAATTCAAGAAGCGAACAACTCAAGATGCAAAACACTAAAGCCCGAAGAATTTTTAACATGGTTTGGGGGTTAGCTAAGAGAAATGGTTTAAAGGAAATAAAGAGGAAGTAATGCTTATTCCAAACACTAATACAATCGGTGATTATGTATGGGGCTGAGATTTGGGGATGGGATGAGTGGAGAGAGGTGGAGAGAGCACAAAGAAGATTTTTCAAGATGATACCGGCTTGAACAGAAATACTCAAGATTACATATGGAGGATGGAGCTGGGCAGAACGGAAACTCCAGGTGGCCACGTGGAAAAAAATATTCTCGTATATATTACACGTGGGTGAAATGAGTAATAAAAGATGGCCAAAAGTCTGTCTTCAAGAAATAATAAGAGAACTGGACAACGGAAGTGGCACGACTTGGGGAAAGTCAATGGCTCTGGAAATGGAGAAGCTAGGCTTCCCGGAAGTATACCGTAATTGGGTACAGCATGCTCAGACCAGGAAAATAGACCAGATTATACAGGCAGACTGGAGCAGAATCGACAGCTCGTCCTTCTGTACATACTACAAAGACATCAAAGAGAAAATTGGTATGGAGAGCTATCTAAAGGACGAGAGGACGACAGAAAAGGACAAGATGCGGAAACCTGATGGGAGGAGGAGGGCAGTGGATGGAAGGACCATGCAGGATCTGCAAGAGAGGAAGAGTGGGCAACGCACATTTCGGAGAGTGTGAAGAGGTAGTGGGGAAATGGCCAGGAGGAGTGGTGGAAGAAGCTGAGAGGTCATAGAGTTGACGAGAAACTGAAGGAGGTGCTGAAAGCGGTGGAGAAACACTGGGCGCAAGAAGGCAAGATAGCCCAAACCCTATAGGGTACGGCTTTTGATTCGATCACTAGTACTGAATTTAGTTTTGCTGTAAATAGGCCTATAATTTGTAAATAATTGTTCATTATTGTACTAAGGATTAAATAAATAAATAAATAATAATTAAAAAGAAAAAAAAATCAAACCTCCCCCCCTTGATTGCACCATTTCACTATCTCTATTATATTACCGTATTGATATTGTTCAAATGCGATGCATAAAAGGCAGCCAAAACTCGGCCAAAAGTTTCAAAGCATTGTTGTTCGGAAGTCCAATTAACTTTAGTTCCTAATTGAAAAATAAATTCGGGAATTTCTTCAATTGCAGGCATAAATTTTTCTAAAAAAAAAAAAAATAGATTCATTTAAATAGAGAAATTGTTTTTGTTGTTTCAACTTACCAATTAGCATTGGAATAGAGCAAAGTCTTCCCTGTGCGTCAATTTCCATAGAGAAATAATCTTCAAGCATTTCAGCACGATCGGTTAAAAGCTCTTGAATATTTGACGCCAATTCTTCTGGTGTATCGGAATTCTCATCACGAGAATTTTCAAATCTAATTAATATTAGATCTTTGAGAGAAAGGCTTGACTAAAAAAAAAAAAAATTTATATTGTGACGTTCCTCTTTAAATGGAGGCATAGCATCCCTTGCCCCACCCCAAAATTGACGAAAGAGGAGGGGGCGTGTAATCGGCGAGAGGACAGAACATATCTAACCAACCATATGATTGTTTTTGTACATTTTTCTTTTGTCGATATTCTTTCAACTTGAATAAATTTTTAAATTGTTTAACTTCCTTCCTATTAGTTTATCACCTATGTATGTATGTATATGTTCTATAGCAGTGCTTCTTAAAGTAGTGGGCCGCGGCCCCCTAGAAGGACAGCGGAGTTGCAAATGTAACAAATAAATTATTATAATAAGTTTCTTGGATTATAATTATAATTATAAAATTCAAAAAATATAATTGTGAGTATTTAAAATATGATTTTTGTATCCTCTTGTCTGAATTTAAAAAAAAAAAAAAAAAAAAATGAGGCGCTTAAGATATTTACTTGGGTTTCAAGGGGGCCGCGACTTCAAAAAGTTTAAGAAGCACTCACTGGTCTATAAAAATCCACAATTTTCATTGAATCTTTTTAAATGGGTCGTTTTGATAACTTACCTACCCCAACATTAAAATAGTCTCCCTATGGGAGAAATATTGGTGTTTGTCCTTCAGCATTAAAACAGCTGAAGGACAAACACCAGTAGGTAAGTTATCAAAACGACCCATAGACATAGAATATTTGAAACAGAGAGTAATAATTTTAATTACTTAAATAATTATTTAATTTATGTAGTAATAATTTTAATCTCTTAAATGTTTTGAGGAATTAATTATAATTAAATTTCTTCAATATCTGAACACAAATCTATTTTTTTCCTTTTGTCAGTTTCATGATTTTTTTGGCAGTCATAAATAGGCAGACCCTTCTGCTTTCCTACTACTCTACTTGAACTCAAGATCCATCACTTGCAAGAATAAATATTAAATTGGCAAAAGCGAGAAAGGGGGTCTAGCCAGCGAAGGGGATGTTTGATTCTCCTTCGGCATTTGGCATCGAAAGGCTTTGTTTTTGCTTCTTATGTTCAATTTATTTTTTCAATAAAATAATTCCAATTATGTAATGTAGAAAGTAGCTGTGTAGGATTGAAGAAGATTGAAGAGGAAAGCAGCCAGACAGGGAGCATATATTAAATTAAACTCCTTTTATGCAAAACGTTTCGGCCGATTTAATCATGCCATCTTCAGTTGTGATTGGAGTTTTTTAGTAAATAGAATTGTCAACAGTCTGTTCATAAGAGTTGTAAAATTAATAATCTTATGAACAGACTGTTGACAACTCTATTTACTAAAAAACTCTAATGCAACTGAAGATGGCATGATTAAATCGACCGAAACGTTTTGCATAAAAGAGTTTAATTTAATAGATGCTCCCTGTCTGGCTGCTTCCTCTTCAATCCTTTTTAATTCCAATTATTAATTCTGTTCATCAGACGAAAAACTAAACATGCAGTCATTTTCGCAATCCTTCTGTTTTTATTTTCTTCCTGGCTGCATGTGACTGTTGGTCATTATAGGTCTTCGGACCTTATGCACCCATTCCAAGGAGAAAAAAAAAAATAGCAAGAGTAATGGGAATGATCTTCTTAAAACTTACCGAAAATTTTATAACACCGAAATTTCCAAAATTTTCCATTGCAATCTGATAGAATAATTCTTCACTGTTTAAAAAAAAAAAAAAAATAAATAAATATGAATATATTTTAGAAGAAAATAAAATAAAACATAACAAACTCACCAGACTTGTGCAAAATTACATAAATATAATTTCTTTTCATGTTGAAAAACAATTCGCTTGCCATTTATTGGTCCAACATAAATTGAATTATGAAAAATCTCTTTTAATTGGGGCATACAACGATTTTCGATTTCTTTTCGAAGATTTATTACCGATGTTAGTCGAATATCACGTCTAAAAATTTCACAATTATTGATTAAAAATAAAAAAAATGTGAAATAAATGTAAATTTTGAATTACTCACTCATTTTTAATTTTCCAATTTGTTTCATTAAGTTTCTCATTTGTTGTTGTTGTTGTTGTTGTTGATGTTATTGTTTTTTGTTGTTCTTCATTATCATTAGTTTTATTTTTAATTTCTTCACTTGATGATGTTTCTAAAAATTTATCAATTTTTTGTATTTTATGATCCATTCGCACTTTATCTCGATCTTGGATTTTATTATTTTCGGTTGTGTTGTTGCTGCTGCTGCAACTTGGAGTCTCTTCTTGATCTAAATCTCCGATAATGGGATCTAACGAAAATGTAGGCAAACGCGCCTAAAAAAATAAAAATAGAATTATTTTTATTTATTATTTGATAAAACAGGGCTGTAGGAGAAGGAAGTGAGGATCAAATTCTCCTGGAAAATTAAAGTCGCTAATTTGACTCAATTAGTGAATTCTTGTAAAAATACTTAATATAATAAATAGAACACATTCTATATTATTTAATTAATTTATAAGGAATAATAATAATAATAATAATAATACAAAACTGGTGACGCCGACGTGTGGTGATGGAGGAGGTGTCTGTTGGTCGTCTTGAGTATCATCCTTAAATCAGGGCCGGAACTACGAGATTTTTTAGGGGGGCAAAATTTAATTTGCCGCCCCTTAAAATTTTCTATAAAAAATTCATATCATTTTACCTTTTTTTTTTAGTAAATCTTTCTTTAATTGCCGCCCCCCTGATATCTGCCGCCCGGGGCAAATGCACCCACTGCCCCCCCCCTAGATCCGGCCCTGCCTTAAATCGTTCATCTATGTCGATGTTTATTGTTTTGCTTCCTCTTGGCAGGTTAATCTCAATGGTATTTTCACCTCGTTTGATGACTCTATATGATCCATCGTAAATGGGTTGTAAAGATTTTTTTACGGCATTATGACGAATTAAGACATGTGATGTTTTCAAGAGCTCTTTGTGAACGAATATATTCCTTTTAGCTTTTGTCGTCGGGGTCACCAGTTTTTTGGTATTATTAGATATCCTTAGATTATTATTCCCTATAAATTACTTAAATAATATAGAATGTGTTTGGGAATAAATCTAGTTTATGACAATGGGAAAATTACTGCTTCAATGAATCAATAATTTTCGACTTATTACCAACCAACACACAACTTTTCTATATAAGCCTATTAAAAAAATACTCCATATATATATATATATATTTTTTTGTCGAAAATCAGCAGGTAAACTCTCAATTCATCAGTCCCTTGCTAAGTAATATTTTGGAAATTGATTAATAATTATCTCAACTGGATTTGCTGTCTTTTCATTGTTATATTTAATATATAAAAGAAAAAAAAGTATTCCATATCAATTCGCAGATTTTTTTGTGTATTATATCAAAAACGCAGTCCCTTGGAGTCAGTCCCCTGGGGTTTTTCAACCGTAAAGCTATGAGGCTGATGAGATTATATATTAATACAAAAAATAAAATAAAAAATCTGAGTGTTACTATATGAATATAATAATTTTAACTTATTGTCTATCAAAATCATTACAAACAATTTCAAGCTACAAATTGTGCATTTCAAATTCGACCCCAAAGTTAACCAATTTTTGTAGAATGGCCCATATTTATATATGTATATATATATATGTGAAAATAATTTTTAAGACCTTAAGAACTGTTTTGGTATTATATATACATGTTAACAATTTTTAACAAAAGATGGCTTATTGAAATGATTGATAATATTTTGTTAATGGATCTTCTTAACAAATTTGTCTTGTGAGGGAAGAGACCAAGAAGAGGCAAAAAAGAGATTAGCATATGAGGCCAGGAGCATTATGGAGAAGGAAAATCAAAATAAGCGAGCCTTAAAAAAAAAATGAAAGCTTTAGGGAACCAGCAAAAGTCTTAACCTGTATATAAAATGTCCTCGAAGAAGTACATCCAAGCAATTTTGAATCAATAATATTTTTTATTCGTTCAATAATTTTCTCTTCGTGTAAAAAATGAACTTCATGCTTTGTTGGATGCACGTTAACATCGACATTGTTGGGATCCAATTCAAGATCAATATAAACAAATGGATGTCCTTGTTTTGGAAGATAAATTGCGTACATTTGCTCGAGGACTTTACGGATATCTAAAAAAAAAAAAAAAAAAAAAAAAAAACAATAAATTATGAATTGAAGTAAAATAAAAGGTAATTAAAAAAATAAATAAATAAATTTTTTGATAATAACTATGATGATATCAACAAAATGGTTAAAGACTGAAGTGAGCTACTTGAAAACAACAATCAAGATAATTTTAATTTTTCTGATTTATACACACTAAATTTTAACAATCTACTGCATCAAGCAATTTTGATAATAAAAACCTTTATTTTCGAGTATAAGTAAATTAAAAAAATAAAATAAAATAAATTTCTTGATAATAGCTGTGATGATATAAACAAATTAGTTAAAATCTGAAGTGAGCTACTTGAACACAACAATCAAGATAATTTTGATTATTGTAGACTAAATTTTAGTACCTAACTGCATCAAGCCAACTCGCATTACTTACTTTGAGAATCCACCAATCTATGATTAATAAATATAATAAAAGTGGCTTTTTTTGAAGAATAATTTGCATTTGTAAAGCATGTTTTCAATTTAAATTTTAATAATTCATCATTTGTTTCAGCTTCAAGTAATTCCCTAAAACAAACAAACAAAAAAAAAAGAGATTTTAAAGAAACTTTTATAACTCAAAACGTGTATATCCATCAAATTCTCGACACCGAATTTATATATATATATATATATATTAAATGTTTGAGGTTTCGGACGGATGTATGCGAAGACAAGTTTTCTCGGGTTAAGTCGCGTGGGGTGCTGAGATTTACTCGACGTTTCGGCTCTCCTTTTGGAGCCATTTTCAAGAGAAGGAAGTTAGGAGGTAATGGTGGAGGGGGTTGTTTACGGGGTCGCAGTCTTCCTGGTCCCCAGGTCAATTTGGTGGATGACTCCTATTAATAATCAGAGGCGTGGATTGGTCTCTGAGAACTGGAGGAAGGTTGGGTGTGTGTAATTGTGTTCGGTTTAGGTTGACTACGGGGCCTCAATCTGCCTACTCCCCAAGTCGGTGTGTTGGTGGTGTGTTTGGTGGATGCCTCAGAGGTCTGGGTTTGTCTCTGAGGAATGGACAGTGGTTGGTTCTGTGTAATCGGGTTTGTGTTTGGTTTGGGTTGACTTTGGGGCCTCAATCTGCCTACTCCCCAAGTCGGGGTGTTAGCTCTTGGTTCCCGGGGTCTCAACCTGCCTACTCCCCAGGCCGAGAGTATATATATATATTACATATATAGGTAAAAGAAAGTAAATAACATTCTTACTTTGCTATTGAACTGCCATATAAAGATTTAATATTCGTTTTAATATCAGAATTGACAAGTGTTCTTATATCAGAAATATTTTCACCGTGTTTCTTTAAACTAAAACCAACATGTGAATTGTGAATAGCATATTTTGTAACAACATCAGCAATTTTATGATATTCTTCACTTGGACTTGAGAGAGCTTTTCTTCTTGTATTTACATTATAAAATAAATCTTCAACTGTGATTTGTGTTCCTTGATTGGCTGCGCACGCTTTTATTTCACCTTTTAATTTTCCATCTTCATATGACGCTCTGAAATTTAAGCATTTTAAATTAATATGGGTTCTTGTTATAGACAATCAAGAAGTAATAAGTTAAAACCAGGGCCGGCTCTAGGATTTTGGTGCCCCGATGCAGAACAGTAATTGAACACCTTACAACCAGGGGCGTATATAGAAATTTTTTTCGGGGGGGGGGGGGTCCTGAACTCAAATAAATTATGGCGCACTTGTACGGAAGCGCCCCGAAGTGACGCATCCTGTGCTTACACGTAGAGCCGGCCCTGGTTAAGACCAAGGGGCAGAGGCACTTATGACAATTTATGTAAAAACAACAGGTTGTAGGACTCTGTGTGGGTTTCTAGATTAGGTAAGTTGAAGTTCATATCTACATGATTGTATCCCTTCTTATATCCGATCATCCTGAGCATTCTCCTTTGGATACCTTCCAATTTCCAACAATGCTTATAGTTCTGACAATGTTGGTCTCTTACTGTCAATCTCCAACCTATCAACCTTGGAAACAAGGAGAACTTGCCAAGATTTTATATTTGTATATAAGCTGGTAAATAATCAAATTGACTGTGCATTCCTATTGTTAGCTGAATTTCTAGGTTCCTCGTTATTTGCATAGAGTTCACAATATCTTTCAGATTAGACATGTGTCATCCAATTATCTAAGGTATACGGGCCTTATTCACCTTCAGAGTTGTTAATGACCTGACCAGACAATTCCCGGAGATTGACCTGTTTATAACTCCCCTTGATAGGATTCGGGCAATTTTGTCATAATCAACCAATTGTCACACACTTGTATTTGTATTTGTATACTTTATCTACCCACTCATTTTTGTAAACAATTTTTGTAATTGAATATTAATTTGAATTTATGGGCTTTGCCCGTTTGTAATAATAATAATAATTCTCGGTGGTTATAAGGCGACCAGACAATACAGCAATACTCTATTATGGGCCGCACAACTGCACAGTATTATTTGTTTATAACAGAAGTTGGTAAAGTTCCTGGATAACCTACCTAACAAACTATTGGTTTTATTACATAAGTTATCGATATGAAAATTGAAAGATCTGTCATGGTAACACCCAGATCTTTTACATTTGTGAGTCTAATTAGGGTAGTATAATTGAAAAGCATTTTTCAGAGTATTTTCAATTTCGCTGCTGCCTCTGCCCTAAGCATAAATATGACATCTACATTTGTTTAATGATTTAAAAAAATAACAAATAATTCATACTTAAAAGCGCATTTAGAGTCTGCTGTTTTTGTTGTGATTGTTAAATGGGCAACATGACTTATGCTAGCCAGAGCCTCTCCTCTAAAGCCATATGTGGAAATTGAATGAAGATCTTCAAATTTTTGTAATTTACTCGTCGTAAATCGTTCACAAACAATTGATAAATCTTCTTTAAGAATTCCAGTGCCATTATCTTGAATTTGAAGTAATTTCAGACCACCATTTTTTACAGTGATATTTATACTTGTCGATTTCGCATCTAAGCTAAATATAAATTGAGAATTTATTTGTTAAGATGTTCAATTAAATACAAAAAATATATATATGAAATATAAATACCAATTTTCTAATAATTCTTTTAATGCATTTGCAGGTCTTTGAATAACCTCGCCGGCTGCAATTCTATTAACTACGGTTTCATCGAGTTTGATTATTTTTGACGGGGGAGGGGCAGACATGCCTTCGACGAGGTAGGAATTTAAAAAACTTGCGATATTAAAAATATCTTACAAATAAGATATTTATTTCTTAAATGATTCACTTTTTGACAGTTAATTTTAAAAAGACTGCCATTTAAATGAATATTTTTTTATTACTAATTTCACTTTAAATAAAATCCGTGTCTATGTTCATGTTAGGTGTTTGTTATTGTTGTTTATGAGCAAAAAATAAAAAAATACAGCAATTCTATTTTAAAAATACACTCATATTTTAATTTGATAGTTTTAATGAAGTGATTGATTAATATAAAATATATATATATAGTGGTTATCAAAGATTTGAATATAGTTTTTATTGCTATCTTAACTTTGGTCAATTACAATAATGAAGTCGATTTTTAGTCGAGCGATAGTTTAGTCGATGGGCATAAATTGCGAAGCCCGCCAAAGGCCGCGTCTAGTACAGAATAAAGTGAAAAAAAGGTTAAGAAAAAACTCATATTGTGAAAAGGAAAGATCAAGAATTGTCGTCATTTAAGTAAAGTATGTTTTTTTTTAATTTATATTTTATAAATTATAATTAATATTGGCATTGAATGTATAAAACTTTATATATAAAAAAAAATTATTTCCTGATTGTTGTAAATGGAGAAATTTTCTTCCTTTTTATTTTTTTTTTTAAATAAGAGAATGCAAATTTTTATAAAAAGATAAACTTTATAAAATCTCAAATTCACAAGTTTATAAATCACTCTTAATCATCTAAGTATTTTAATAAAATTTCTTTAAATTTTTCAACATCATATTTTCTAACAATGTGGACATTTTCCATTCCTCTTAGATTTCTATTATTATCTATAAAAACAGCTCCTCTGCCATAAATTCCAGCAATCTCTGCTTCCACCTAAAATAAAACAGATTCATATTATTAAATTAAATTAACAGGGTGTTCCACAAAAGATAGATAAATATAATTTACCACTTTCAAGTCAATTTCTGTGGCGACATCTCGCCTGGCTAAAATCACAGCTGCTACGCCATCAGCCGAATCCCAAACGTTTTTAAATCCTTTTTCTCTCTCTAAAAGCACTGATTCTGAATTGTTAACCAACCACATGGCTTTGCTCTTCAAACCACCGAGTACGTTCTCTCGCCATTCCTTAAATTAAAATTTTTCAAATAGAAAAAAAAAAAAAAAAGAAAAGGAAATAAAGATGAATTTACCCTGGGAATATTTCCTCCTCGACAGGTTTCCAATGGGATCATAAGCATTTTTGCATGTGGTTTTGTGTTATAAACAATTCTATTAGCCTCTGGATCACTTCTTGAATTGAATTCTAGACTGCCTATAAAAAAAAATATTTTTTTTTTTATTTGGCAACAATTCAGTGGCTGTCTCTAATATCTCTGTTGATAGATGGATGGTGCTAGAGCACGGCTTCTGTGGAACCCTATTTCTTCTGGAATCAGGAACTTGCGTTGTTGTTGAAATTTTATGGGCTGGAGGGCCCGGGGGTGTGAGGTGAAAGATTCATTTATTAGATTTATAATTTGAGAGGAAAAATGAAAAGAAGAAAAGAACGATATATGGTATTTAATGTAACATTAATTCAAAGGTAAAAGGAATATTAAAATTTTGCGAAACAAATCCCTTGTCTTCCCACCAGAGACGTCATTAAGATAAATAGATGGATTTATTTTGTCTTACTTGATAGAGCAAAAAGCCAAATAATTTCTTCCTTTTCTCTTTTCTTGCAAATTTACATAATTATATTATTTTCTCTTTGAATTAATGTTACTAATAACATTAGGGGAATTTTTAATTATAGACCACATTTTGTATTAATTACACTACTTGACAAGAAAAAAGCCCCAAGAAAATTCCTTCAGATTCTTAAGTAAAATGACCTCCTGAATCCAAATATGACCTCCGTTTTACCCCACCACGTACCTTTTTTGGGGACAGCACCCCTACTTATATTTCCACCCCCCTTTCGTTAATCTTAGGGCCATTAATTAAATTTGCGCCCTCGGGGCTGGTGTAGAGGTAGCGTGCTAACCTCATATACCAAACGTCGCGGGTTCGGACCCCTGGCAGTCCGATGATTTTATTTAAGCCATTTGGATATCAAATTGCTTAAATAGGAATGCCTGGACCCCAATATAGATAAATTCATAAATAACGGTTATCGTCAAAGTCTTGTATGGCCAAAGTTGCCGAAAAGACTGTGTGAATGTGACTATGAATGAGAAAAAGGTGTGAATGTTTTTTTTTTTAATTAAATTTGCCGGAATGAAAAGGAATATTTTAGTCTTAATATTTCTTCTGTAGGTCTAGAGAGGTGAAAAGTTAAAAATCACTAACATTTGGTTCCAAGGGGGCAAAAAAATCTTTAAAAATGATCGATTTTTTTCTGTTGAAGAAATATTAAGGGTAAAATATTCCTTTTTATCCCTCCAAATTTAATTCATGTCTCTAAGATTAACGAAAAGGGGTGGAAATAAGTAGGGGCTGTCCCCCGAAAAAGGTATGTGGTGGGGGAAAACGGAGGTCATATTTAGATTCAGGAGGTTATTTTATTTAAGAATATGAAGGAATCATCTCGGGGCTCGGAAAAAAATTCAATTTTGCCGAGTAGTGTTATTGGACTGAAGATTGTACATAATAAACGTTTCCATCTGATTTGTGAAGCATTCCGAGCATTTTTACTTGGCTGCCTCCATACAAAGAATAAATTATCTTGCCTGTAAAGCAGCCGCCCATAATAACCAACTCTTTGACATTCTTTAAAAAATCCTGGTCTAAACGAGCCGCCAAAGCTATATTAGTAAGCGGGCCAAGGGTTAAAATCGTCACTTCGCCTAAAAGAAATACAATAATAATAATAATAATAATTGTGTTTTATTTTAATATCTTTTCTGTTATTTATACCTGGATTTTCCTTTACCAATTCGATCATTGCCATTGCTGCTATTGTTGGTTTTAAATAATCCTTAGGATCTGGTGCATTGGGATAATTAAAATCACCAAAACCATCTTTTCCAAAATATTCATCTACATGATAATCTTTTACTAAAGGACAAAATGCTCCTTTATAAACTGGTATCTAAAAAACAAAAAAAAATACAGTAAGGGACAATATTAAGTCCCACCCATGCGTTTTCTACTTGTGATTATTTCATTGTTTAAAAAAATAAGACGGAATTGAATTTTTTTTTTTTTTTTTTTTTTTTTTGAAGGAATAAAATGGCTGTTATATTTAATTTAGAAAAGAAGCTCACGCGCCTTTCCTATCTATTGGCCAAAAAGTTTTTTGTATGTTAAAAAAAATCTGGTATGACTGGTCGCACAGCGCACAACTTTCTCTTACCCTTCTGCAAGAGAAAATTGTATACTGTGCTTGTCGCACCAGATTTTTTGTGTCGACAAATATTTAGTTTCCACCACAAGAGATAAAATTTATAAACATGGGAAAATATTTATATTTTGTTACCATGGTATAGAGCCTTGCACGGGCCGATTTTTTTTGGCCCGAACCGGCCCGTGTTCATATTTTTTTTTTGACTGCCCACCCGTACCCGGCTCGTAATTTTCTACCATTCTTCAGGCCCGCCCGGAATTGTTTCAAACCCGCCCATACCTGGCCGAGATTTAGTGAATGAATGAACGAATGTCTAGCAATTTTTACTTTTTTTTAAATAAAATTTCATTTGCTTGCCCGTCCGCCCCGAACCCGTTTATTTAGACTTGCTACCCGCCCGTACCTGCCCGTAATCTTTTCATGGCCTCCAAAGCCTACGGGTCAACCCGTACCCGTGCAGGGCTCTACCATGGCAACCATTTCTCCTATCTTCCCTATGGAGTGCAGGAGTAAAGTGGTCTTCAGAAGATTTCAATGGCAAAATGAGAATATACATTTTAAAGAGCACCGAAAAAATAATTGATTTTTGATTTTAATCAAAATCGTTGGAGCGAATTTTGAGAAAATCGGAAAAAAAACTTAAAAACTACATCAGTAAAGTACTAGTAGTTTTTGGCTAATTTTGATTAAAAGCTTATTTTCACGCTCCGGGGAGGTGTCTAACTTAAATATAAAATATCAACCTCCTAGCTCAATTCCTTCATGCTTAAAATTGAACCCAGACACACACAGAGAGACCATGTCGCGAAAACCACTTTTTTGGATTCAGGGGGCCTCAAAACGTGTATATCCATCAAAATCTCGACATCGAATTTTTGACATGAATCCAATATTTTCTCTCTATATATATTAACATATAGAGGTAAGAGAAAGTAAAAAAACAATGAAATAATCACATGCAGGTCCACTGCTCACACGGGGATACTCAAATCTCAGAACGATTGGGATTTTCGGCGACTAAGAGACACTCCATGGCAGTGATATTATACTGCGCAACGAGAGTCTAGGACAAGGGCGGATACATTGGGGGGGGGGGGAGTAAAGGGGTAATTACCTTCCTCCCCACCCCCGAGATTAGAGAAAAATATTTTTTTTTGGGTATAAAATTTTATTTTTAATATAAAATTTTGAAAATTAATACTTAAAAATTTGATTTGTATATATATATTCTGGTAAACAAGTACAGAATGCACCTGAAAGTGAGAAAAAATTGTGCTGTGCGACCACTCACACTAGATTACCCCCCCCCCCCCCCAGAAAAATCTTTATAGTTATTATTCGATACAAGTCAACTCTTTCTGCGGTGATATAATAGGGCAACACTGATTCTGCGGCATGGGATAATAATATCCTTAATTATATTCTTTTATAATAATAACTTTGAATTGGGTATAGGAGACTTTGCAGCCAAGGAAACAAGGAAAAAACTTGTATTTAATTAATTAACCGTCGACGTTTCGGTCGCGAATCACGACCTTCCTCAGGACGATTAATTGTTAGAATACAAAGTTAACAGTCCATTGATTGTAAGAAGCCCTAAGCGAGCGAGCAAGTCACTCACTCTTAATACATATAGCCCAAATAAATTAGTGTATAATTTACAATGATAATTGAATATAATACTGTTAACATTGCATTCTAACAATTAATCGTCCTGAGGAAGGTCGTGATTTGCGACCGAAACGCCGACGGTTAATTAATTAAATAATAAGTCTTTTTATTTAATTCCTTGGCTGCAAAGTCTCCTATACCCAATTCAAAGTCTACAGCCACTTATTATCACTAGTTATAATAATAACCTATTATACAATTTTAGTTAATTTTGGTCCACTGAATACGAAAATAAAAATATTTTTGTTGAATTGACTCTACTTTTTGAGATAAAAGGCAATCCAATTTATACTGGAAATTACATTATATGAGAAGGAGAATATTTTTTAAAAATTATCAAATGATTTCAAACAAATAGTGCTATAAATGATACAAAGAATAATCAAATAAACAAAAACAGAAATAATAGTTAAGAAGAACGTTTTGTACGGGATTTCCTTTGGTGTTTTTGGTCCTGTTTATCCTGAGAACCAGAGTCAATTCAAACAAAACAATTTATAGCCTGAGCACTTCGTCATAATAGCTATCTAAATTGACTTCATAAGCAGAAAAATAATTTTTTTTTTGTTCCCCTGCGTAATGATATCCTCATTACTAGATATTTTCTGGATAACTCCACTCTCTGAGATTTGAGTGTATATCTTCGTGCTGTGTTTTCTTACATCAAGTCGATCAACAGCATCAAGTGTTTTTAAAACATTTATAACAACATTATCAATTTTGGCATTGCCATTAACGCATGTGATCATTTTTATTTTATAGGCACTCTCGTTTTTACGTTCCATTCCAAGAAGGGTCAAAAGGGCCAACGCGTCGTCCGCTCCAGCATCTGTGTCCACAACCAACAAGCCCGGTGAGCTGGCGACGTCATCTCTAAAATTTAAAAAAATGAAATTAATAATCATAAAACAACCTTGAACTTAATGTTCAAAAAAAAAAAAAAAAAAATATAATTAAGGATATCATTATCTCAACATAAAATAATAAAAGCTATCAGCTAGACTAAAAACAAAAATTCAGATAAAAAAATTGTTAATAGTATTTTTTTTTCGTCTAATTCTTTTGCTATTGAGGTACAGTGAGAGACAATATAAAGCACCACCCATTCGTTTTATACTTGTGATTATTTAATTGTTTTTAATAAAAGAAAATGAAAATCTTTATTGGGAATTTTCTACGTTTGAACCATGAAAGTTTCCATTAAAAAATAAATATTTTTTAAAAACAATGAAATAATCACAAGTAGAAAACGAATGGGTGGGACTTAATATTGACCCTCACTGTACATTGAGTGGCATCTAACTAGCAGCCAAGGAATCAAATAAAAAGACTTATTATAACTTAATTGTTATGAATTGTATAATTGAGTTTTTTGAAATTTGTCTCATATTGACAGCCCATAAGGTATATATATATATTTTATATTTTTGTGATATTTCTCATGATTGGAATGAAATTGTAATTTTAAAGATTTGCGCTTTTCTTGCTATGTTGTAGCTCTGAGGATGGTCTCGACCGAGACCGAAACGTCAGCTTAATGAGCCTTAAATAAATGAAACAAATACTAGCTGCTCTTCTTTATTCGTCCTCTTTCTCAATAATTTTATCCAGCTATATAAATCTACTTTTCTCAAAAGACTTTCTATTTAATTTTTTTAATCGTCGACGTTTCGGTTGCAAATCACAACCATTGTCAAAATACAAGATGTACAGTATTTTTTTAAATGTCGTTGCAAATTATGTTAAGTAAAGAGAAGCAGAGGCAGCCAAGAAAGAAAATTCTCTGAATACTTTGCCAATCAGCCGGAGACGTTTCGGTCCATTTAGATGGTTCGTAATAAATGGACGAACGAGACGTTTCGGTCCATTTAGATGGTTCGTAATAAATGGACCGAAACGTCTCCGGCTGATTGGCAAAGCATTCAGAGAATTTTCTTTCTTGGCTGCCTCTGCTTCTCTTTACTTAACATACACAGCCACAACTTACATCTCAGATATATATTGTATAATTTGCAACGATATTTAAAATAATACTGTACATCTTGTATTTTGACAATGGTTGTGATTTGCGTCCGAAACGTCGATGATTAAAAAATTAAATAAAAGACTTTTACTTAATTCCTTGGCTGCTACATCTCCCAAATCCAATTTTGTATATATATATTCTGGTAAACAATTACCGAATGCAAATTTAAATTATAGAAAGTAAGAAAAAAATTGTGTGCTGTGCGAACAGTCACACCAAATTACCCCCCACCCATGAAAACTCTGGATCCGTTCTTGACTAGAGATTCAAAAAATTACTGAATTTTTTAAATAACAACTTATACAGTTTCCTAAATTATCGTGACAGTATCGGATGTATTGTTCAAAGGATATTCAAATCATCTCGACCCTCTATTGGTTGGTGTATATTCAGGATATATATATATATGATTCTCGACTTGTTGGTTTCCGGAGGGATTAAAACCCCCCCTCCCCCTCTTATAAGCTGAATCCCCTTTTCATATTTACCCAGAGAGGAGGGGGTGGGGGGAATTAAAGAACCTGACCCCCTCCCTGCTCTACTATGTCCTGAATTACAAGTGACAATTGTTTTATATTACTTACTCTGTTTTTTCCTGTTGGGGAATCTCTCGTTGAAGTCCTTGAGCCCTGATTAAGGTCAAAAAAACATATAAAAAATTTATGATATTCATTTGAACGACAAATTATAAATGTAAAGTTATATTAAAATTAATCTATTATATAAAATGAATTACAAACATTTGCTAAGGAAAGCAGATTTGTTTTTATCACAAAAGGATTTGTGTTGTAAATATATACCCGGCTCGGTTCATCTTAACATCTAATAGATGGCGGCTCTTGGGCTCGTTTTCTGAGATTAGAAGGGGATCAGGCGGGGATCTTCGGCGAACGATGCATCTTCGCCAATTTGAAATTACCACCTTTTTGTCTCTATTCGTTTATCAACTTCAAATTGGTTAATTTTATTGATAATAAAATGGAGTATTTAGATTTTTAATAAAAAAAAAAAGTTTAAAAGAATAAATTTAAATATCGAATTTTAAAAAAAATTTCAATTTTTTTTTTTTTTAATTTATTATCGGATTTTTCTTATATATAATTTTTTTATTTTTATTTTAATATTATTAAAATTTATAATTTTAAAAAATTCATATTTAAAAAAAAAAAATAATAAAATTTTGATTGATCGTTTTAGTAATTTTTATTTTATTAAGTTGGCACTAATTATTATTGACACATAATTTTTCTCCAATTTGACCTAAATTGAAAAAAAATTTTCCTATTCATAATATATTAAATATCTTTTAGCACATCTCAATTTCTTTCTAGTTTAAATTATAATTTAAAGAATTGAATTTTAATTTAATTTAATAACAAACCAACAATCAAACGAAATGGATGATGATATTTGCGAGACGAAAGTCTTTCCAGTCCATATAGGTTAGTACTTGAAATACTTGTTTGGTTAATAAAATTTCTAAATTAAATATTCACATTTTAAAAATGTTAAATAAATTTCAGGACCTGTTTATCCGTGTATCCATTGCAATATGGCATTTATAAGTCTGTTCTTTTTGGACAAACATGAGAAGAAATGCTTCGGGAAGCCTCTCTTGGCAATTTGCAAGACAAGTTTACTTTTATTAAAAAAAGGTAATTTCATTCCACGCACTATTATATAATTCTTATCTTTTAATTTTTTTAATTAAACAAATCTCGCTTTTATAAAATTATCTTTTTTGATTATTTTCACTTTCTTAATTTATCATTTTTATTATATTAATTTAAATTTTAAAAATAATACATTTGGATGTTTAATTCATATTGAAATTCTCAATCACATTTTTTTTAATTTCCATTTTATAAAATTATGATATTAATCAAAATTTCAATTAAGGCAATTTTATTTTGTCAAAAATTGCCTCTTCCAGGTTTTTTTTCCCCTGATTTCATTGAATTTTACCAAAAAATGTTCAAAATTTGTTTTTTGGAAAGAAAAGTATTAAATTAAATTTTATGGTTTTAAATAAAAACTAGAAAAGTTACATTATATTTAAATTTAAATATAAAATAATTTATATTTAATTTTAAAATATTCCTCCAAGGCTTTTTCCTGTTTAAAAAAAAATTAATAATTTAAGGTGCAAGTTGTCGCTGTATCTTTAGTGAAGCATCTATGTAGGAAGAGGCAGTGAGCTCTGGATGCTTTTATCAATCAGCTGGAAACGTTTCGGTGCATTTATTATGTACAGTGCGGGTCAATATTAAGTCCCACCCATGTGTTTTCTACTTGTGATTATTTCATTGTTTTTATAAAAGAAAATGAAAATCTTTATTGGAAATTTTCTAGGTTTGAACTATGAAATTTTCTATTAAAAAATATATATATTTTTTTTTAAAACAATGAAATAATCACAACTAGAAAACGAATGGGTGGGACTTAATATTGTCCCTCACTGTACCATCTTCGGTCTATTCTAAAATACATAGATATAAAATTTATACTGTAGTTTTTTTACTCAAGTTAATCATATTTTATGATTATTTACAATTGGTGTATATTGTAGGGCGCTCAGACCGAGGGTAAGGGTCGATAATAACATAATAAATGCACCGAAACGTTTCCAGCCGAATGGAAAGCAGAGAATTTTTTCTTTTCTGCCTCTGCTTCCATACATTCTTAATTAATCACTTAAAAACTAGATTTACTTTTTTTTTGCTTATAATTCATTTAATTAAAGCATTTTTATAATTTTTGCTTGCAAATCAGATGATAAAACAATAATCCGTGAGTAGTCGATATTAATTTCGAACTACGCATATTGGATTATTCATTTCTTTTTATTAAACATCCGAGTGAAAATCATTTTTATTTGAAAATTAAAATTTGAAGAATTTATATACATAATAAAGGGGATATTTGGTTACTCATTCAGATACAATCTTTCAGCGATCCCAGAGATCGCTTTCTGATGATTATATCTGAATTTTTATCTGGAGAAAGCCAATGATGAAATGGGTGACCAAAACGTATCTTATTTTCAAAAATCGGCCTGGTCGCTTTATTGCAATTTTCAAAAACTTTTTGAAGAATTGGCAATTGATTTTGTTTACTGTGAAACAGATTTCTGTGTTATTGCTCGAATTAGGATATAATAAATATAAAGCTATGTAATATTATACCGGAAGGCGGTGCAGTCAAAAAATTAAAAGCCCCTGGATGTTTACAGAATTTAGCAATAAATTTGACCCAAAACGTCTGTAAGCATCCAGAGGCTTTTAATCTTTTAGCTGCACCTGCAATCCTTATCCTTATCTACAGCTACTTCTTCAAATACTAAAGCTATGCAATCCATAGCCCAATGTGGTGCAAAACACAATTAGGGCTAAGTTCGATTTAGCGTAAAAAATTCTCCAAATTCTCCGGGGGTATTAAATTGAGCTGAATCTATCCTAACCGAAACAACAACAATGCAGGAGGAGGAATGAAAGATTTTTTTACGGCCTTTATTAGGAGGGTGGGTGATCTTTCGTGCCCCCCAGCACTCGTGATATAAATTCAAAAAGGCAATTGCCTGATTTTGCTCGGAACTGTTGACGAGAATTTTGATGCTGAATTAAAGTCTGTTTTCTTCACTTTCCCTGTAAATTTGACCGCTTTCCTCCACAAGATTATATAATAATTATGTGTAATTTTATCTCAGCAACGACAGTTGATCGGACAATAAAATAGAACCTGACCTCCCTCCCTTTTGAATTCGTTATGGGAACCTTCTCGGGAACAGCAGCTAGATGAAATAAATACTGCGCGTCAAAACAAAAAACGTAACATTTTGTTTCTTCTCTAGATGATCTGCTACCTGATACTCTAATTTAAGAAACATTTAATATGAAATAATTTATACATTTCTAAGTAAATTTAACACAAATCCATATCATTTTAATAAATAATTACGATTTAAATAAAAGAAAGACAAAAATGTCGAAATTCTTTTATTAACAAGTTTGCGAGATATGATTGGGCAAAATTGCCACCCCTGGAGTTGAACCAGGACCTCCACGCTTTCGCGGCGGGTTCGACTCCAGGGGGTGCAATTTTGCCCAATCATATCTCGCAAACTTGTTAATAAAAGAATTTCGACATTTTTGTCTTTCTTTTATTATTTATTAAAATGATATGGATTTGTGTTAAATTTATTTAGAAATGTATAAATTATTTCATATTAAATGTTTAATTGATTACAATATCATTAAGATCGATTAGAACAGGTTTTCTTAAGAAGAAACAAATTGTTACGTTTATTTTGACGCTTATTGTATTTTGTTGCCGACGTATCGAGTGCTAGACACACTCATCCTCAGGGCACGCAAAATTGTTCTTGTTTAGTACAGATGGTGAGTAGATCAGTGGCGCATCTAGTCCGAGTGCTAGTACTGTTGGAAATATTGAAGAATCGTATTCAATCGAAACCCATAAATCGATATTTTTGACCTAATTGGTCTAAAATGCCTCTAACGATGATTTTACTTCGCCGACAAGAGGTCCCGCATCGAATTAAATTTTGTTTTGTCTGCAATACTTAGATCTTGTTTGTTTTTTAGCTCCACCTTTAGTTGAACGCAAAAAAAAGAGATTTCGCCGAAGCCGTTTTGGAGCGCCTAGAAAATATCAATGTGATATTTGTCATAAAGAATTGAAAAATAACGATAACCTCAAAGTCCACTTGAGGACACACACTGGCGAAAGGCCGTTCCAATGCCACCTCTGCGGGAAATCCTTCATCGTGTCGTCATCATTGAAAACTCATTTACGGATGCATACAGGTGAAAAGCCCTATCAATGTCCGCACTGTCCGAAATCTTTTAGCACCTCCTCATATCTTAAAGTGCATATTAATTACCATTCAGAAAATAGACCGTATCAATGTCCACATTGTCCTAAATCATTTAAAGATGTCACTTATTTGAAAAAACATATTAAAATACATATAATTAATGAATCGCAAGAGATAAGAAAATACAAATGTACACAATGTGAAGCTCAATATAATAGTATTAGGGATTTAGAAGCACATTTTATGCAAGTACACACTGAAGAGAATTTATATAAATGTCCACATTGTATAAAATCATTTAAATTTTATTCAAATTTAAAAAGACATTTACAAACGCATAGTGAAGATAAACCATTTAAATGTCCTATTTGTACAAAATCGTTTGTATCGAAACAAGAATTGCCAAGGCATATAAGAATACATACAGGCGAGAGACCATATAAATGTAATTTATGTGAAAAATCATTTTGTACCAATTCCGAATTAGCGAGACATATTCGAACGCATAGCGAAGAGAAGCCATTTCAATGTGATCGATGCAATAAAACGTTTAAACAAAAAGAATACCTGCAACGGCATATATTAAGACATTGACATTAAATGTTCTCTCATTTTATTGTAAATAAATTATCTCTTTTAATCTAATTATCTATCTATATATATATTAAATAAATATTTGTACATGAATATATATATATAAATATGATAATTTATCAAATGGCTCATAAAATTTTTTGGGTTAAAGATTGAAAAAAATTCTTCATATATTTATTTATGAAATGAAATAGATATAATATTTATTCAAAATTCGAGAATTGAAGATGAAATTTATCGAATTTATTTTGTTTCTTGGCATTTTTTCTATTAATTAATTTTAAATTTTTCTATTGTGTATATTTTCACTACTTTCTCTTAATTATAATATGCATGAAGTTATAATTATAGTCCCAGACAGCTTGGAATATTGCCATTCTTGCACTATATTGCAGCTCAAACAGCAATATTCCTGCAAGTTACTGAGAGGCGGACATAGGAATATTGCTGCAATATTGCCAAGATTTGCTATATTGTCAATACTTTGCAAGATATGCAATATTCCAAGCTGTCTGGGACTACAAAGAGGCGGACATAGGAATATTGCTGCAATATTGTCAAGATTTGTAATATTGTCAATATTTTGCATGATTTGCAATATTTCTACCAATATTCCAAGCTCTCTGGGATATAAGAGAAAGAATCAAAAAAATTTCAAGGAAATTTAAAAAAAAAATTTCTCTATTCAAATTGGATATTGGAACATAGGTCGAAAAGGGTTTTATTTTATTAAGTGTATTGCCAAAAGAACAAATTGTAATTTCACACTGATTAAGTAATAATTGATACAAACATTGACAGCCACTTAACACACAATTAACAAAAAATTAAACAAAGAGGTGATAAATAAATAAAGATCACTTCTCAAATATTTCATTCGCTTTTGTGCAATCTCCCTTGGTGTAAACATTTCATTATTATAATAGAATTGCAAATAAAAAAAAATCATTAACAAGGTTTCTTGATTGTTGAGATTACTTGTCGAGGACAAGGCTTTTGGAAAGAAAAAACTTTTGCTGTTTTTTCTCTTTTTTAATAGAATAAAAATAAACATCAGTTAATATCATACATACATTATACTGATGTTTCTTTTTTACAACTTTTAGGCCTTGATAATGGTCAGAAATGTAACCGAACCCATAATTGCAACGCTATATGGTGCGCCATTATATTAAAAACAACACAAGATTTTTTCTTTCTAAAAAGCCTTATCCTCGACAAGTAATCTCAACTCAATCAAGCCTCCTTCTTATTAATTATCTTATCAACAAACAAATCCTAATTATTTAAGCCGACGTTTCGCTCGCCAATCACGACCTTCATCAGTTGGGCAAATATTGTCATCTATACACGGTCGTGAGTCCCAGCTGGTTCAAATTTCGATAGGAGTCAGCTGATAGTTGCCTGCTAACAGGAACAGTGTTGCCATTTCAGTTAAAGAGGCGGGAAATTCAAAAAGTCCCGGACTTATTGACCTGCCCTCGTATATTAGAGTGAGGTGGATAGCTGACTAGATGGCTTGACACGTTTCAGTCCTGAGGGATGGTCAGATATCTGGCCGAAACGTCTGGCTTGAATAGTGACTAAACAACGAAATAAACGTAGATGCAATCGCTCTTTTCTTTATGCATTACTACAAGATCTGAATATAAATTTTATTTAGTAATTGTTTTTTCTTATTAAAACTTTAATCTCATTCAGCTGATGTTTCGGTCCAGACTTCAGACCATCTTCAAGATTTATAAATATATTTATAAAGGTTTAATTATTAATAAATCATTGTTAAATTGTGATTCTATTACAAATTTTTTAAATCCTAAAAATGAATTTCAGCTTAAGGTGTCGAGTTAGATTTTGGACATGCTAAATTATACATGTACTTACTATTCAGGCATTCACAAAATTAAAAGAATTAAAAAAATATCCGACTCGATTGTGATTGTCAATAAATATTGTTAAACCTTTTTTACCGCTCCCCTAGGACCGAATCACTCCAAATTTTAATAAATAATAATTAGTTTTTATTAATTAATTGTAATTAAAGCGAGGCCTGACTGAATTGAAGAAAGGAAAGAAAAAGGAGAAGCTCAATTTCCCACTCTCCTTTCCTCATTTCCTTTCCGTGAAAAGAAAATGAATGAACGAGAAAAACTTGCCTCCTTCCTTCCCCCTCTTGAAAACAGTACGAATTAACGAGCTTTTTAAGCAAAAACGAATGATAAGACGTTTCAAGTGACCTCGAGCATAAAAATAATACGAATCAGGGGGCTGAAATGCATTGCTTTTATGTCAGTTGTTGGGTTATCTCTGGGGATCGGAAATTTTATACGAATTAGCGAGAAATACGAATAATCGAGTCGACCACAAATTTGTTCATCCAATAACATTAAGAAGTTGTCTGAACTCTTCGAAAATGGAAAGCTTTTTTAAAAGAAAAATAAATAAATAAATAATTTACTTATGATTAAACTTAAATAATTAACATCAATCATAAAAAAAAAAATTAGAAATCTTTTTCCGTATTATTTTTGTGACAATCAAAAATATTTTCATGGAGAGAAGAAGAGAAATTTTATTTTATTTATTAAAAAAATAAAAAAAATAAAATAAATTATAATTTATTTATTTATTGATTCATTATTAGAGTTTACTAACGGTAGCAAGTTTTGTTTATACGTATTAAAAAAAAGCAATTGTACTTTTTCTCAAATAAAGAGTTAATTTTTTTTTTTTAAATGGCTGGTCTTTATTTTGATTACAATAAAAAAACTTTCCCTTGATTATAATAAAAAAATTGTTTTATCCAAAAATTCTCAAAAGAGAATTTATATAAAGAAATTTTTTATTTTTAAATTTCAGAATGTACTGTGACCAGGGTCGGCAATCTTGTTTTGCCGTCACCGACACCGAGAAAATTATAGAGGGGTTAAAATACTAAATTCTATAAAAGGTTTTATTTTATGCAAAACAAAATTGCCGACCCCGACACCTCTTAAATTTGCCGATACCCCCAGCACTGGTTACCTTGACATTAATAGTTTAATAAATAAAGATTTTATTTGTTTAATGAAACATCTTTACAAGTTTTGTGTATTCATATATTTTAATTCAATAAAATAAAATAAAAATTTGACATTTATTATTGGAGAATTTCAAAATTTTATTCGTAGTAGGGTGGGTGTACCAGTGCCACACCAGGCACCAGTAGTAGACCATTTCAAACTTCAAACCGAAATATTAACCATCTGTTGAATTCTCAGCCACTTTTTTTACTTTTGGTAGGACTGCTGTACTTCTACCAATCATGTAATCATAGATACAAGTGATGTATACGCCAATTATATCATTAAAACTCACATAATCCGAAACGACAATCGTTCACTTCGTTCCTGGCGGCCATTTTAATAAGCAACGTGTATAACGCTAAGTTTTTTTAATCTTTTTAAATGTTTGTTTATTTCAATCATTGCAATCTATTTTCGAATTAACTACATAGTATAATACATATATTAATAATATTTAATAATATTATGTCTTATTTCATTAGAAAATGCTAATTTAAATCAATGGTTGTCATTGGTAAACTAATGGAACACGAATTCAATGATGTTCCAGTAATATTCCATTTTGTCTACAACTCGTGATTAAGCTTTTTGATAATTTTTTTTTCTTTTTTCTTTTACATTTGTATTTACTTCATACACTGAATACATTATTATAATAAACTACTGAAAAAATTACAAAGTTCCAGTTGTAGACCAGTGGTTTATTACTGGTAACATCTACACTATGAATTTGTTCCAGTAATTCACCACCTACATTTTTTTACAAACACAATGCCACCGTAAAGAACGTTTTTCAAATATGGAGGAACACGTCATAAAAACGAGAGACGAGATAAGCAAAGGCGCAAAAATTAGAGAAACATGCCTAAAATATAATTTTCCCTACACAACTCTCATAAATAAAATGAAAATGAAGATCCCTGTACAGAGAAAATGGGACCTCTCACTATATTGACCAAGTAAGAAGAATCCTTGCTTAAAACTTGAATAATAGTGATGGCAAAAAAAAGAATTTGCACTCAATAAAGAAATGGTAGTTGTTGACACAGTTAAAAAAATTGTAATTGGACAGAAACGACCAAATCTCTTTAAAGATAATATACCGGGCAGAAAATGGTTTTCCAGTTTTTTAAATCCAGATATAGTTGCACGTCACGCTGAATCTATCAACATTTCTAGAAGTCTGGTAACAGAAACTGCTTTGAGAAAGTGGCATGCAAATTTAAAGTATTAATAAAGAATGGAGCATTGGTAAAAGTCAGAAAAGAGATGGATGAAATCAAAAGTTTTTTACGGGCTTTGTAGCATAAGTATTAGATGAAACTTGTAGAATGATGAAAATTTGTGATGATTACTAATACAAAAACTTGTTATTATTAATAATAAAATTATTCTTCATTAAAAGAATTCGTTTTATTTACTGGTTTACTATTGGTACAATATCTGGTATATTACTGGTACAATCTGGTCAACCTTAGGAACATTGCGACTTTCCACATTCATTATTAAATAAAAAAAAACTTAATAGCTATTAAGAAAATTTGAATAGGCTACATGATTCTATGGTAGATAAAGAGTACGTTGATTTTTTTTTGCAATGATTGTCTCAATAATTGAGTCACATTATCAAAATTTGTTTCAAAATTTCTGCTAATTGGTTTGTTACTGGTGCACTCACCCTAGTTTGTATTAATAAATTTTTTCGCAATAAAACTTTTTGTTCGTATTATTTTATAAAATGGGGTGAGGGGGGGGGGGGGCGTAATACGATTAAATATTTTTAAGGAACGCGTGGTAACACAAAGTTTGGAAACCACTGACCTAGAGTATTCTTAAAGAAATTCTGGAATACATTCCTACTCTAGCCACATCAAGTCCCCCCCCCCCCTTTGTACACCTAAATATTTCTGTAAATACATCTTTTACTCAAATCGTCTTTACCTGTGCCACTGATAAATAGATTCAACCTAATAGCAAAAAAAAAAAAAAATTTTAACATTTTTATAGATTGTTTTATATTTAATTAAATATAAAACAGAATGTTGGGAAAAAAAAAATAGAATAATATAACAACAAAAACACAAAAAAGACCGGAAATTTAAACGGTTCAATTGAAATCCTTGAAAAATGACGAATCAAGTTACGTGATTGATTCTAATTTAATGTGGAAAAATATAAACGATTGAAAAAAAAATATACTAAAAAGATCCAAAGAAATTTCTAAATTGAGTTCAAGAATTCTGACCACGCTCTGATTTCAATTAAGGATTAAATATTTTAAGTGATGCTGATCAGCAGTGCGGGATTAAGCAAGATGGAGGCCTTTAACTCGGGGCCCTGGCAGCTAATAATTTTTCCCAATATGATTTTATTATACAACCGCTTTAGGAGGGGGGTGGGGGGTTAATCTCCAAAAATGAGTTCGGGTCCCCTGAAAATAATTATATATACTTCCCTGTGATGCTTGGCACTTTTAGAGTACCGGGTTCGCATCTGTGGCAAAAATAATTTCAATTGAATTGGCTAAATAAATAGGGCGGAGTCTAAATGACCTCAGATGCCGAAAAAGAGTAGAAAAAATATGTTGCGGGGCCTCCTAAAAAGCTTGGGGCCCATATGCGATCGCCTAATGGGTAATCCGGTACTGCTGATCATGACAATTCTACATTTATTAATAGTAAGTACTATCTGTATCAGCCAAAAGTATCCATTGGCTAGAGAACTGACTAGAGCCCTTTCTAGAGAGCTTAAAGGGATACGTGATAATGATAATTAAACAATAAGAGGACAACAGTCACTTTATTTCTTCGAAAAAGAAAGAAATGATATTATTTTATTTTTGTCCTTGGGTTTGGCGTAGTTGGTAGCGCGCCTGCCTTGTAAACCAAGGGTCGAGGGTTCGGATCCCAGGCAGTCCGATGATTTTATTTGGATACCAAATGGCTTAAATAAGAATGCTTGGACCCACAATTGATATATTTTCTTAATAACGTTTATCGTTTAAAGTCTTATATGGCCTAAGTGTGTTAAAAAAAAATTATTTTTTAAAATGTTTTTTATAAGATTGATTGATTACAATAATTAAAACATTTGAAACATTTATTTTGTATGATCAATCGCTCAGGGGCTGACATCTTGGGAGTACATGGATGGCGATCACGAGCTACCCGAGCTGGGACAGCTTCTATTCTTTGCATGTCTGTCTACTTCCTGTCCTCTTTTCAAATATACATGCATCTTTGTGTTGGTTGCAAATGCTTAAATGCACTTGGCCTCTCTAAGATTTAGAGTTGTTTCCTCTAACAATTATAGTCGGAGAGCTGGCGACAAAAATGGGCAAAAGTTTTCTGAAGGCTAATATTTTCAGAATAGGTTGAATTTTAGTATAGCCCAGTCAAATTAGGGTTTCACCTCGGAATGAAAGATAATAAGCTGAATTTTTGTATGGACCTTTATTTTGGCATTCTAAATGATGTCTCAAAAAGTCACATATGATCACGTGTCCGCGTCACGCGGTATTCCAGGTCAAAGGTCACGAAAATCAGTTTTTCGCGAATATCTCGTTTCCTATACCTTAAATGATATTTGGACCTATTATAAAAGTTGTAGAGGATAAAATTCTCTACAATTTATATCTGAAGCATTTTTTTATACGACTAACCGTTTTTGAGGTAGAGCGTAAAGAGTGCGCAGCGCATAGCCTTATATGGCTTAATGCACGTAATGTGTGACTCGTGGTATCGTACGGTATTGTAAGTCGTATAAAGTTTATTATTGATTAAAAATACAACTGCCATTATTTACTTACTAATTATCAATTATTTATATTTAATTATCTCTTTAACTCTTATATTTAACTATAGTGATTTTATACTTTTAATTCTTTTATATTATATATCTTAATTATATTTTACGTAGAAAAAACATGTACACGAAAATAATATATTTTATTTATATCTTTATTTATCATTCATATATCGCATATGATACATTTGCATGTGGTAAAGCGCGCCTTCGGCTACGCCCCCTGGATCCCCTTGCTCGTCTTCGGAAAGCAAATGCTTCAAATTTATTCTTGCTCATTGCTTGGAAACGTTGTAACTCGCCGAAGGCGAGCAATTGCAAAATTCCAAAGTTTCGAATTTCTCTCTCCCGCTCACTTCCTGTAACTCTAGCCAATCAGAGAGAACAGCAGGCACATACACTCAAGGACCGGAAGTTAATATTATAGTATGATGATATGATGATGATTACAATTTCAGTTCAAATTTTAGGTAGATTTTGGTTGACTTTAATTATAATTAGCAAATGGAGCTTCTCTACTTCTTCTTCTGGTTGGTCAGTATTTGTGATTCGTTCTATATCATCCTTGTTATGGATAATATTTGTCTCGATACCTTCAAGGACTTCGGTGTCATATGCACTCTCTTGTTCATCAGGATTATTTTGATATGATGAAGCGTTGAGGCAAAATTAACTCCTGGGACCAATAACTAACTACATTATTACCCCCAGCACTAGCTGAACTGCTAAACACAATATTTTGCAACTGCAAGAATGGTTGTCTCCACGCTGGGGATGCAGGAAATCGGAGTTAAAATGTTCTCCAGCTTGTAGCTAGTGAAACGGACAAGCTTGCCACAACGTTTCAACATATCAAAATAATCCTGATGAAGAGAGTGCAAATGACCACGAAGTCCTTGAAGGTTTGGAGACAAATATTATCGATAACGAAGATGATGTTAACGAATCACAAATTAGTGACCGACCGGAAGAAGAATAAGGGAATTAAGTTCCATTTGCTAAATATGTAAGTAAGGTCAACCAAAATCCACCCAATATTTGAACTGAAATTGTAATAAATGTATCATATGCGATATATGAATGATAAATAAAGATATAAATAAAATATATTATTTTCGTGTACATGTTTTTTCTACGTAAAATATAATTAAGATATATAATATAAAAGAATTAAAAGTATAAAATCACTATAGTTAAATATAAGAGTTAAAGAGATAATTAAATATAAATAATTAATAATTAGTAAGTCATTAATGGCAGTTGTTTTTTAATCAATAATAAACTTTATACGACTTACAATACCGTACGATACCACGAGTCACACATTACGTGCATTAAGCCATATAAGGCTATGCGCTGCGCACTCTTTACGCTCTACCTCAAAAACGGTTAGTCGTATAAAAAAATGCTTCAGATATAAATTGTAGAGAATTTTATCCTCTACAACTTTTATAATAGGTCCAAATATCATTTAAGGTATAGGAAACGAGATATTCGCGAAAAACTGATTTTTGTGACCTTTGACCTTGAATACCGCGTGACGCGGACACGTGATCATATGTGACTTTTGAGACATCATTTAGAATGCCAAAATAAAGGTCCATACAAAAATTCAGCTTATTATCTTTCATTCCGAGGTTGACCCTTATTTTCACCTAATTTGACTGGGCTAGTAATGGAAAGATACTCTAGAATCAGCACTTGTATTAGCGGGGCGTTTAGTGGGAAGATGGTTTTTCGCAAATATCTCGAAAACTATGAGGTTTTCCGCAAAAATGCATGTATACAAAAATAATCGAAATTAAATTACAAACAAAAATGATCAAGTACATAATCATGCTAAAGTAAACGATTCGGTAGATAGAGAGGGCTAAAATTTGCAATTAATATGAAAGGAGACATTGATATAGAGAAATATTTCTCTTGTTACCATGACAACCATTGTTAAAATTACAAATTTTACCCCTCTATATCTCCCGAACCGTTCACTTTAGCGTTATTATGTACTACACCATTTTTGTTTGTAATTTAATTTCGATTATTTATGAATAGATGAAAAGCGCATATTTTTCGAGATATTTGCGAAAAACCATCTTCCCGCTACTTTACCGGCTTATTCCCGCTAAACGCCCCGGTACTGGAAGTGCTGACTCTTGGGTTTCTTTCCATCACTAAAATGCAACCTATTCTGAGAATATTAGCCTTCAGAAAAGTCTTGCCCATTTTTGTCGCCAGCTCTCCGACTAATAGAGTTGACTGCTAGATGGATACTTTTGACTGATACAGATAGTATGTAAAAATTAAAGCATTAAGTTGAAATTAATAGATTTTTCAGAGTTTTTTTTTTTGCAAATAATAATTACAAATATTGGTAGAATACACCAAATACTTCTTGAACTTCATTTATTGTTTTTTAAATCCATCAACTTTATCGTTACCCATTAAATATAGGCCTATCTTCCAAGGAATTATTCATCGAGTTGTTTGATTTTGCAAATTTTTGCTTTATTCAGGAGGGGGAGGGGGAGGGATTATTTTATTAAGGATGTTGAGTCCGACCGAAACAAGATTTTCAGCCGAAAACCGAAACCGAAACCGAATATTCGGCCTCAACCTTAGTTTCGGCCGAAACCGTAACCGAAACCGAAACTTGTATTTCCTATAAAAATTTTTTTCATTTTACCTTTTTTTTTTTTTTTGAATTTTTTTTTCCCTCCCGTGAAAATCATTTTATCTTTTTTTTAGGAGGCTAAAATTTTTTCTCCCTCAAGTGCAAATTATTTGACCTTTTTTTTTTGCATGCGAGTCTCATCCCATTTTTTCAGACTCTGGTTTCGGCCGGCCGAAAGGTTCGGCCACTTTTTGGCCGGAAACCGAAACTACAGCCGAAACCATTATTTTTGGCCGAAACTGGCTGAAAACCGTAACCGAAACCGAATATTCGGTCGGTTCCTAATTTATTAAATAAAAAAAGGTATTCTGACGACATAGTGATCTTAACAAGCTGCCCAAAAGAATTACAACATCTGGTCGACAGGATTGTCCAGTTTAGTGAAAGTTATGGATTAAGTAAGTATAAATTCAAATAAAACAAAGTAATGATCTTTTCAAAAAATCATAAGTATGGACCTAATATTAAAGGGCAAAAAAATAGAACAAACTAACTTAGGCACCATCATTAATGAGAGATGTGTCATCAACATAGAAATAAGATCTAGAATAGAATAAGCAAGAAAAACTTTCACAAACATAAAACAGTTCTTTATTTGATCTGGAATAAGCCTCGATCTGAAAATACCAATGCTAAGATGTTATGTCTTTCCGGTGCTCTTGAATGGCTTCGAGGACTTAACACTGAACTCTACGCTGGAAAAGAGAATAGAGGTCTTCGAATTTTATCTATATCTCAGAATACTCCGTATATCTTGGATTCAAAAGGTCACCAACATCGAGGTCCTCAAACAAATGACCAAAGAGCGCGAGATTATTTACAAGGTCAAAGAAAGAAAGGCTCTATATCTAGGCCAGGGGTGCTCAAACTTGAACTGCTGGCGATCTACCCCAATATTTTTAGACTACTTACGATCGAATCTGAGAGGCTGCAAGTATGTGTGATGCAGGGTTGTCGTACATTCACGATACACCTACCTAGGTAGGGTGTATCGTAGCATATATATAGATATTAGCTTTCAGCAAAATATATATTATTTTAGTCAAGGTTTGGGTTAAGTTTAGTTAGGTTCTTCTCTATAATATCAATGAAAAAACTCATAGTTATTCAAAATTGCGGGTTTATTGGTTGTTATGGTGTTAAACTTAACTAAGGAGTGACTTTGGACGTTGAAGCGTGGCACTGCATGTCCTCAGCATACTTTTCATAAGATGGTACGTAACCACTGAGTGCTAATCGCAAGCATGATGACATATGATCGTCAGTTAGTCGATTGCGATATTTTGATTTAATTATCTTCATTTCAGAAAATGCAGACTAGCACAAGTAAGTTGACCCAAACATTACTATCAGTTGAAGGGCGATTTGCCTTAGATTCGGATATTTATCTTCAGATATAAAACACCAGAATTTTGTAGTTTAGTTACCTACTTATTAAAATTTTTTTTCTTTTCGAGATCTACTCAAAAAGCACTCGCGATCGACTGTTTGAGCACCCCTGATCTAGGCCATATTATGCGAAGGGAGAGATACGAGATTCTGAGGATAATTGAAGACAAAATACAAGGGAAAAGATCGGTCGCCAGACGCAAGAATTCCTGGCTTAAGGACCTCCGAAGATGGTTCGGGTGCACTTCGGCAGAGATATTCCGGGCGGCCATTTCAAAAACTATGCTCGTTATGTGGATCATCAACACGAGAAGGCGCCTTGAGAAGATTCCACAAATCCTCAAGCAGACACTCAATTGGAATGGAATAATAATAATTTTCTTTTCATAATTAAGAAGAAAAGGCGCTCTTGGGGCTTGATGTAGGGGTTAGCGTTCTAACTTCGTATACCAAAAGTCGCGGGTTGGGATCCCAGGCAGTCCGATGATTTTATTTAAGCCATTTGGATACCAAAATAAGAATGCCTGAACTCCCAATAGATATATTAAACGAGTATCGTTTAAAGTCTTGAATGGCCTAAGTTCCCGAAAATACTGTGTGTATGTGTGTGTGAATGAGAAAAAAGTGTGTTTTTTATAAAAAAAAAAGAAGAATCTGGCGGGGGTCCAGGGGGGCGAAGTCCGAAGGCGGGTTTAAGAAACCTACCTTTCACGAAAATTATTCGTTTTCTTTTTTTGAAAGTGAGTTTCCAGTTCGACTGATTTGACCCTAAATAATGAATAAACTTAATTATTTCATGTACATTGAAATAATTCATCGCAATTATTGATGTACCTATGTTTTCCACTGAAAAGTTTATTTATAAAGAGAACCACCATGTTTATCTTGTCAACAAAAATACTTTCTTGCAAATAAGATATTAATTAGAAGCAGTCTAGAGACTTCAAAAGAAAAAGGGGAGGGTGAGATGGTGAGTGGTTAAAAAAAATACCTGCTATAGCGGTATGATGATATTCATTATTCCCTTTTAATTGACTTTGTATCATTTGGAGTTTGTAAATTAATTAATAAATTGAATGTAACCTAAGAAGAAGATTTTGTTTACAATTTAAAGGTGACACTTTGTGAATTCATGTGAGAATAAAAAAAAAAAAAACTTTTCACTCTCTACCTGAGTTAGATTAACACATGCAATTTTAATTTAACGTTCGAGGTTGAAATTCTAAAGAGAGCATGCGAATGTATGTGTGTGTATTCTCTAATGAATTGTGTGTTAGTTAATTATGAGCTTGATTAGTGTCAGCGATGAATTAGGAATATGATTCTCCTCTCTCGTAGAGAGATAAATAAGCAAGAGGAGGAGGAATAAGAAGGTGGAAAAACGGTTAATTTTTAATGTAACCGAAGAGAGAAAGGAAAATCTTAAGCTAAACAACATCAATAAGGAAAGAAAAAGGGAGATGTTGAGATTGCTTTTGTTGGTTAGAAAAAAAAAAAAAATCTGGTGTCAATATTGATTTCTAGTGAATGGAAAAAGGAAATTCAATTATTGGGCAAATTTTACATGCGCATGTCCTGATTTGGTCCTTATAAATTATTCACAAACAAAAATGGAAAACAAATAATTCTGGTCCTTAGAGCCGGATTGTTTTTTTTTTTGCATTTTTGAGTCAAAATGGGGATATGGATCTGAATTTTCACTTAAACTCACATTTGAATTCAGTTTATTCAATAGTACAGTGAGCGCCATAATTAAATCCCCACTTGATCGTTAGAGCCTTAAGTATGGTAAATGGTGAAATAATTCATCTGTACCAGATTTTGTTTTACCTTTTTGAAAATTAGATACCATTTACTTAAGGCTCTAGCTATCAGATGGGGACATAATTGTGGCGCTCACTACTGTACCAAGGTCTTCTACTGGGGCTAAGAATTTGAGAAGTTCACTAAGTGACATAAATGACCTTAAATGAGGATACCTCCAACCTGTGTAATCTTGGAAATTGCCGAAAGAAGTAGGCCGGGTGAGAAAAAATCTCCATTCCTGAAGGAGAAGGCCCTGTCATTGGAAGCGAAACCATTTCTGAAATTGGGAGGCGAAATCTCTATTCCTGAAAGAGAGGGTCCTGCCATGGGAAGCAAAAACTTCATTCCTGAAGAAGAGGACTGTTTTGGAAACGAAATTTTCATTCCTGAAGGATAGGGAGAGGGACGAAATTTCCATGGGAAGTGAAATCTCCATTCCTGAGGAAGACCCTGCCATGGGAAGCGAAACCTTCATTCTTGAAAAAGCGGTCTACATGGGGAGGCGAAACCTCCATTTATGAAAAAGTGAGACCTGATGGGAAAAGAGAAGCCATCATTCCTGAAATAGGTTTGTATTAGGAGGCGAAATCTCTATTCCTGAAAGAAAGGGCCCTGTCATGGGAAGCAAAACCTTCATTCCTGAAGAAGAGGGCCTGTATTGGAAAGCGAAATCTCCATTCCTTAAGGAGAGAGGAGCAAAATTTCCATGGGAACTGAAATCTACTTTCCTGAAGAGAGAGTGTTGACTTGGAAGTGAAACATTGATCAATGAATAAGAGGGGATTAAATCTCCATTCCTGAAGGAGGGGGCAAAATCTGAAACCCACATCGCTGAAGAAGATGAGGTGAAATCCCCATTTCGAATAAGGGCGTGTTGACTTGGGAAAACCTTCATCCATGAAGGAGAGGGGATGAAATCTCCATTTCTGAGGGAGAAGGAGGGGGCAAAATCTCTTTTGGAAGTGAAACCTTCATCCCTGAAGTAGAGGAGGTGAAATATCCATTTCTGAAGGAGAGCGTCTTGACATGGGAAGTGAAATCTTATGAGTCCTTGTGATCAGAGGGAGTGAGAAGGAGCAGTTCCTCATAATATCAATCGATCGAACCATAAGAACGGGATCTTTACGATCTCTTTCACTTGATTGGGCTCTTATAATTATTTTTTTGCGAATTATTTTACAAAAAATAAAAAAAAAAACAATTTTTCCAGAAAGAACTTGTTTTTTTTTTCTTTTTTTTCACCATATATCAAATCTAATTTTGTTAGCCCATTTATCTGAATAAATGGTCATGACTTAGAGAAGAAATAAATTGAATTCGTTTTTAAGAATCCTTTTGAAAATAGCTTTGGTAGCAAATATCAAAAAAACACTTAAAAGTTCGTTTTAAAAAATATCGATGAAAAAAAAACTCTCTTTTCTGGCTTTGAATATTTACGCAGCTGTAAAATAAAAGAGAGAGAGAGAGAAAGAGAAGAAGGCAAAAAAAATCAAATGCTATTAATCAAAACTTTTACGCATTACGCATTGTGTGAAATTTAGCTTTTCTTCTTTTTTTTTTGGAGCCCAGGAAATAAATCCAAGGGCGTTCACAAATGTCAGATTATTGTGTGTGTGACTTGGATGCTGTTTGATGATTTTTTATTTCGGTATCAGTAAATTTGCCTGTTTTTTGTTTTGCTATCTCTTCTTAATGACAGCCAAATGGACCTGACCTTTAACATAAAAAAAAATTTCACTTTTTTGTCATTTAAAAAATAATTTTTAAGTTTGTTGAGTCTAAATATCACTGGATGCAAAAAAAAGTATGAAGTTGTAGATTTTGAGAAAATCGCTTTTTGAAATTGATCCAAAAAAGTTAAAGACTTTGCACAAGCACGGGGAAGGACTTAATAATAATAGTTAAGATGTATTTATAGTAAAATATGAATTTTTGAAAAAATATTTCATAGTGATGATGTTAAATGGGATGATTTCAGCAAGGTGATGTAATGAGAAACAGCACTGTATTCATCTCAAATTGTTTCAGGTCATTAACCACTATTTTGTGAATATTATAATATCATATTATTATAAGGGCTAAGATGTATTTATAGCATAATATGAATTTTTAGAAATTTGCGAAAAATATTTCATATTGATGATGTTAAATGGGATGATTTCAGCAAGGGGATGTAATGAGAAACAGCACTGTATTGTTCTCAAACTGTTTCAGGTCATTACCACTATTTTGTGAATATTATAAGAACAATTTTTCTTTTTCTCTCACATTGGCCCAATAATTTTGAACACCTATTCAATACAAGGTGTACCAAAAATGACTTTATACTGGTAAATTTGAAAATTCATATTAATTAATTATTTTAACTTGCAAGACATGCTTTTTGTGTCATGTTACAGCAAAAAATATCAAGTTTTTTTTTTAGTTTAATCTAATCAGGTTTCTCAACACCTGCCAAACAGTCATATGTAGACGCCCAGCTCTCTAGAAGCATTCAGGATTTACAAAACTTTATCTTTTTCCACAATGTCAAACCCACGCGATTTGTCTGGTAGCCGTTAATCTCTTAAACAAGGAGTCGCGAGTTCGAATCTTGTTGGGTACATTATTTTAATTGGAACTTGGAAACTCGAGTGTTTTTGATAAGACAGGTATTACAATGGTCAATGCTCTGCCGTATTAATATCAATTATCCCACCCAATGCAACATATACACGGAACACAGGAGAGGCATCGTCCCAACATCCCTATGCTGTTCAGATCAGGACTAACAGAACTAGTCAATTCCATTCTTCCTTTGTCCCCATTGACCTCCCGTGATTGGAACAAACTCCCTGCGTCTATCTTCCCCAAAACCTACAATCTTCAGACTTTCAAGTCTAATCTCAACAGGCATCTTCTCACTTCCCGCAGTTGAGTTCCCCTTTTATGCTTCTCCTTTTGTTTTTATTTTCTTTTTGGCTGCATGTGACCACTGGTCATTATAGATTTTCGGACCTTATGCACCCATTAAAATCCTATGGGCGTAAAAAAAATCGATGACCCCTGGTAAGATGAATTTATAGTATTTAAGAAACGAATTGAAAATAACGCTCTACCCGGGAAAAAAATACTAAATACGGTAATTACAAAAAATTAATTGAAATCCGAAAATCCCTTTGAAGAAGACCTAAAAGGCTTAACAAAATAAATCACGTTGTCTCTTTGCTAGACTGTTATTAATGTTTCTGACCTAATTTCCACAAAATCCTTGTATATATTATAATAATTGAAAATTTTATGTTCTCCTTTTTTTCTCCTATTTATATGAGCATATATAAGAAAAAAAAAGGGAAGTAGGTATAATAGAGTGTGTAAGAAGAATAAATGGAAGGATAGAGAGAAAGAGAGAGAGAAGAAAGAGAGATGAATACATACATACATACATACTTAGTTTGGAGCTAATGCCTGTTCCCCTAAGTCTTGTTATTCCGAGAGAGATATATTCGTCTTAATTTTATAGCTCCCTTAAGACCTGCCTAGAAATAAAGGGTGGTTGGTTGGTCTTAGGGCTCAAGGAGACGACGATGTCTTCTTCTTATTCACATCCATTATAAACCGTTTCTCATTATTATTATTATTATTATTCTGCAAGAAAACATTACTATGTATAAATTCCAATAATCCACTAATTCTAGGTAACCGTGTCATAAAGAGAAATATAAAAATTTGATTAAAGTGCTTTAAAATAGATCATTATAATACAATTTGTCATTTTTTTGGTCTTGATTGTAGAAAAAACCTCACATTTCTTTCATTATAGCGTAATTTGTATATTTTTTAAGTTTTGTGATACTCTGTTCCTCAATTTGGAACCAAGTTGATTTGTATTTTTTTTCTATTTCCAGACCTAACGATGGTTCAGCTATGACCGAAACCATGAAACAAAAAGCAAACAATACAATTTTCATCATATATTGTAATAGTGTTGTCTAGGGTTTGGAAAAAACCAGGAAATTTTGAAACCGGATTTTTTACAAAGCAGAAACCCGGTTAACCTGTTTTAAACCGGTTATTTTACTTTTTCAAAATCTGAAGCTATTTAGAAAGCACCACCATTTTTGGAAGTTAAATTAATTGGTATACAACATAATTTAGAAATATTTTATGGCTTGGTGCAGAAAAAGATCCTTGACCCTTAGTATTAATATTAGGGCCTAATATAATAACTTCAAGGGATGATGAATAGGCAGCCACACAAAAAAACAAAATTTTTAATTTTCTCTGTCAACGTTTCGTACGCTCATCGCGCGCTCATCATCAGGACAAGAAATCACCATAACAAACACCTGGCAAGATGCTGCCGTTCCAGCAAATTGCGCGCCAGTATGGTCAACGAACAACTGTATGTATCAATATTCATATTGTTTTGATGTTTCATCAGTATTTATTTATGTATCTGTATATGACAAGCTACAGTATATCAATCTAAGCTTTTGACTTTTCTATCTGTAAGTAATTATACTCTGATGCAATATAATGTCTATGTAAATCTTTTTTAATATATGAATAAATAATGTTTGTTGACCGTAGGTCCTGTTGATGATCGCGATGAGCGTTCGAAACGTCGACAGAGAAAATACAAAATTTTGTTTTTTTTGTCTTGACTGCCTATTCATCATCCCTTGAATACAGACTCATCAGCCATATCCAGTTATAATCAGTACTAATATAATAACTCAAAAAGTTTTAAGAAGTTAGGGACCCGAGTATTTTTCCTGTACTCTCCGTAACGTCCTCTATAAGACTGCAAAATTTTGTTTCAACATTCCAACGGGAAGTTCTTTAAACAGAGCGAAGCAGACAGACATTCCGCTATTATTATATAGGCCCTATAGATTAGTTAGGTATTGGAAAAAAAAGAGGTACAAAAAATATAAATACTGTAATTTATATATATTCTAAGCCGAATTCGGTTTTTCGAGGAAAACTCGGTGTCTCGGTTTTGAAAATTAACCAAAAACCCGGTTAACCCGTTTCAGTTTCCACCAGAGTCCAATCCCTAATATTGTCTTTCCATTAAGAGAAAACTTTCAAAGATATAATCAATAATGAATTTGTTTATATCACCATAAAGTGTTGGGCACATTAATTTTTTCCATTTAACTAGCGATTGTTTACTCTTTTCTTTTATTTTTATCTAGGCATTTATTTTTCACACTAAAAAAAAAAATAAATGACCACAAAATGAATAATGATTTAGACATAGCCATTGGTGGGTGGGTCCATTCATCTCCAGCAGATCAGAAGGCAGACGCAGACGCATTTCTCACACTAATTAAAGGCAACTTTTCAAGTCAAGTGACCCGCATCTCAATTCATCTACTTTTAATCCATGACGACAAGATTAATATCTATCTCTCTCCTCGGTCCCATTTTCCTCCCCTCTCTCTCTAAACTGATGGATGGATTTTAAATATGGTTGAAATATCAATAAAATTTGTACATTTTTCAAAATAAATTTAAAAAAAAAAATTTCAACTATTTTTTTGTCCTTCGAGGCGGATATAATATTTATTTATTTATTATATTACGATAAAGAAATAATATATAATCAAGCTTTAAAAATATTATTAAAATCAGTTAAGAAATGAAATATGAATCATTTTTTTATTACTAATATTACGTGTAATATTTCTTAAAATTTATTACAAACAATAACAATAAAAATAATCTTATCTTGTTCTATAGATATGATTTTTAATGTCTAAAAAAAAAAGGTAAATTTTAATAATTTTATTATTGTCATAAGTAGATAAGAAATCGTTCTTTTATAAAATCACAAAGCAAAGTGTTTGAGTTTGTACACCACCATGTGAATGATTCCAAATGCCTTGACCAAATCAAAAGAAAATTCTATATATAAACATTTTCAAGAATCAAAACTGTGTTAAAATTTTAAAAAAAAAACACTTAAAAAAAGGGGTACCTCATTTGAAGTTCAAATAGCTTTTACGAAATAATTGATCATTCTCAATTATTTTTTTATATCTTTTAACATTTAGGTTGAGTAACTTATAGAAGTATCGTGTCTAATTTCACACAATTACAAAAAAGTACTTAAAATATTTTTATAAAAAACAAAATTATTGTTAATTTATGCGAAAAATGCAAATTACTTGATACACTTCCAAAAGAAGAGAGAAAAAAAACAAATTAATGGTACTATTTAAAAATGTGTACTTAAAATATTAATACTCGTACAAGGCACAAAAAAGAGATTTAATTTACATTTTTAGGTGATTTTCTAAAAAAAAAAAAAGAAATTTCTTGAGATATTTGCATTACTGCCTTATTCCGTTTAGCTAATCAAAGATATTTTTTCTTTAGTTATTAATACGTATCTTTATTTAGGGGTCAGGGCGGGAGGTACAGTGGCTGGCTGCATGGTGGAGGGTGTGTGGGATGGAGGCAGGCCAAGGTACGCGGTGACCCGGCGGCGGTGCGGTGCGGCGATCGATGCCTCATTGCAGCTCTCCTATTCTCTCTCTGGCCTTGTCCTGCCTCTGCCTAGCCTAGTCTGCTGGGGTTACTGCCTCGCCCCACCAACAAACTCTTCTCTCTCGTTCTCGCTCTATTTACATATCAATCCATCAACAAAATCTGGGTTAACCTATTATATTCAATAAAAGAATTGAAATTAAATATAATGTTGAAAAAAATCCGGCACTGAAGGACCAAAAATGCCATATGAC
>JAKCPI010031747.1:0-40310 GCA_023213315.1 Euborellia annulipes
TTTTTTTTAAACCCTTTTCGGCTACAGAGGCCATTTAGGGGTGATAAATTTATTTATTTAATTTAAAATACATAGTACCATGACTACCGGGGGGCGTTCCACACGCTGATTGCCGGGGGTCACCAATCCCGAGCTTTCGCCGTTACTTGACCCGAAATGATAATAATAATAAGGTATAAGTGTGGCATATCGTTTTAATCGGGAGGATCTGTATTTTCTGAAAATTTCAAGAAAACTATGTTATGTAAGGAAAAAAAAAAAATACTCCACATGATATAGTCAAAATTTTTTTGCTGTCTCAGTTAATAGATAGAATAATGACACTCTCCTATTTTATTTTTTTTTTTTAAATAGGCCCTAATACCCTTTTGAATCTTCTATATACCGTATATAATTCGCTAATGTCCGTCTATCACAACTTCCCGTTGAAATTTGAAGACCCATTTTTATATGTTTAAAAAGGACCTTCTAGGGATTACAGCAAAATTATTTTCGTCCCGAAATTCCTATAGCTTTTTGAGTCATTAATTGTTGAAATTACGATTTCTGCCTAATGTTAGGAAATGTATAAGGAAACATTTATGTATTCTTTGAATGTAAACAAATCCTCAAGCAGGCACTGGATTGGACTAATAATAACAATTTTCTTTTAATAATTAAGAAAGAAGGGGCCATCGGGCTTGGTGTAGTTGGTAGCGCAAATACCTTCTATACCGAGGGTTGCGGGTTCGGATCCCAGGCAGTTTGATGATTTTATTTAAGCTATTTGGATACAATAATAATAATAATTGGATAAATGGCTTAAATAAGAATGCCCGGACCCCAAATATATATATTCATTATTAACGGTTATCGTATTAATACCCGTATTCATAGTCGTTCCTTGAGGAAGAAGGAATCCTTATATCTATACATTTATATAGGCATAAGGATTCCTTGTTACTCAAGCAATGACTATGAATACGGGCATAAGTCTTATATGGCTTAAGTTGCCGAAAAGGATGTGTGAATGTGAATGGGAAAAAAATATGAGTGTTAAAAAAAAAATAAAAGAAAGAAGGCGAGGGTCCGCTGCAGGCGGGTTCGAGCCCGCTGAAGGGGGCTTCAGGCGACTAGTTAATATAAAATTCTATAAATAAAAACTTGTTGTTGTTGATTATATCTAACCATAATATTATGATTTTTTTTTTTATAACGTTAAACTTTCACAGGAAATGATAATTTTCCTTCACTGATTTGACAATTTTATTTTTTTTCGTTTGTCAAAAAAAAGTAATATTTATAGAGAGAGAGAGAGAAGATGGTAACTATTACTTCCATTTGCCCTTTAGTGTGGTTGGCTTGTTTCTTTTTTTTTTTTGTGGCCGGCCAAATTATCGAGTGGAGTGGCTTGCTGGTCCATCGCCGGTTGAAGCAGAAGCAGATGGATAGTGGAAATGCGGAAGAAGAAGGAAGGAAAGCTACGCATTTGCAACATCTCTTCTCTTTAGCCTACATTCCCTCTCTCTTTCTCTCCCTTTAAGAGAAGTAGCCAAACACCGAAACAAATTGACCCGCTTTCATTTCTTCATTTCATTAAGGAATTCTCTCTCTCTCTCTTCATCTTTTTTTCTTTTTTTTTTTCTAATAGGTAATTGGATCAACTAGAAATATTATTGATTGTCGTTTACGTACACTGTAAAAAATAATATGAATTTTCAATCATTTTTCATATACTTGGGTGATTTTAATATTAATATACCCAGGATATGAAATAAAATCAATATAAAAGTTTATGAACAAATTACCAACTTTTAAACTTATCTTTTTCTTTGTGTGCCGCCAAATTTTGAAATCGTTAAAAGTGTACCGCGACAAGTTGAGAATCACTGGTCTAAACGTTCTCAAATAACTCGACTACCTCAAGGAATTTTTATTAATATTTTTTATAATTATTTTAAGGAAACTTGAAATTATTCTTTTAAAATTTATTTCACAAATCTAAATTTATTAAATTCTGGTTTGAAATTCGCGCTCTAAACTATTTAAATATTTATGAAGTTATTAAAATCATACTAATTAAATAATTTTTATAAAGTAATTCAACTAAATAGCTATAAAAATTAAAATTAACAATTTTTACCAAAATAATTAATTTTAAAATATACAAGAAATTTGTTAGGTTAGAAAATACAAAATATAGCCTCCTAACACATTAATAGCTTTTTTTTTTTTAATTTTAACAAATTAAAAATAACAAATTTTACATCTTGAATATCGAATGTACCGTACTGTCGGAAACTAAATATATGTCGACACAAAAAATCTGGTGTGACAAGCACAGAACACAACTTTCGATTACTGAAGGTAAGAGAAAGTGGTGTGCTGTGCGCCAGTCACACCAGATTTTTTCGTTTTAATACCGAAGAAGGAAATGGAAAATCTAGTAGGCCTATTCAGCGACCTTAGGGCCTTAGTGAATTTTTATTTCCCAAAATTAAAATGTTTACAAGGGAGTACAAAAAATCGATCAAAGAGTAAATAAATTTTTTCGCACTTTTTTTCCTATTCACACTCATACTCAAACACACATTCACACAGTCTTTTCGGCAACTCAGGCCATATAAGACTTTGAAGATAACCCGATATATATTTGGGGTCCAGACATTCTTATTTAAGCCATTTGGTATCCAAATGGCTTAAATAAAATCATCGGACTGCCTGGGATCCGAACCCGCGATCCTTGGTATAGAAGGTTAGCACGCTACCAACTACACCAAGCCCGAGGATGGGTAAATAAAATGAGCCCAAAGAAATTTTGTTAGTAATATTAAATGAATTTCTGAAATCGCATTACCTACTCCATCGTATATAATAAATAAATATTCCTCTCACTCTCACTCACTCTTCCCTTTCTCCTCTCTCTCACTCACTCAGACTCAGACTAGAAGAACAAATTTCTTCCCATCTAATGAATGAACGAATAAACCGGTTCAAGGTCAAAAAACAAAAACAAAACATTCACTTCCCATGAGAGTTAAAAAATTTTGTTTCTTTTTATTTATTAAGGGGCTACGGGAGCGAAGGTGGTTAAGCATGTTTTTCCCGATAAGATGGCGTTGTGTGTCATAAAAAGTATGCCCAAAAAATCTGCCAAGAGATGTCAGAATGGTAGCTAATAATATTTAATGCATTTGGTTGATTTTCATTCATCTTTTAGCAATAAATGTTATTATATATTATGTATCTTTTATAAAAGCATAAAAATATATAAATATAGGCTATTAGGGGATCAGCTGTTAGACTAGCCTGCCATCTATTGCAAGAATGCTGAACTAATTTGACAGTTGATTTTTAAATAAATCATCTAAGCTTATTTTAAAAATTTCTTAATTAATATGTGATTAATAATAACAATAAATTCATTTTTAAATTTAAAAAAAATTAAAGATTCAAAGATGTTGATAATAGAAGTGGCTGTTCAGCAATTAGAATGATGAAGGAAGAAAGGATATACATTTGAGACTTGGCCGTGTTGACTGATGAGCATCTGACAACTGATATGCAAATTTTGTATTTTTTATATAATTTTGTATATGTTTATATATAACAACTCTATCTGCATCTCAATGGTGTGCATCTTGAGATTGCCAATAATGTAAGATCTGATGTTTTTATAATTTAAGAAATATTTTTATGTTGTTGTATTACAATTATTATTTATGCTCATTTCAGCTCTAAAGAACTGATGATGGTTTTATCTAATTAAACGCGAAACGTTTTCTGATTGGAGATTTTTATTCGATAGAGGCTCCTTTTTTGGCTGACATCCTCTCTTCCTTCATCATTCTAAAATTAAAGATTATTGGGGCAGATTGTTTTTTTGTATTTGCTTGATAACAAAAAAATTAATTACGATAATTTTTTAAAAAGTCATTAAAAAAATTATAGCTCGATGTCCCAATAATCTTTTATGAATTTAATTCATTTAAAAAGAAACCGCATTGAAAAATTCCTTAAAATAGTCTAGTACAATAATAATATTTAATGGCTGGAAATATGTAAATAGGATATGGAAATGCAGGCAGCCAAAATGAAATACACCTCGATACTCTGTGAACGTTCAGACGTTTCGGGTAAAATTTATTCACCCATCCTCAGTGAACACTAAAAATAGAATACATATATAGCGTATTGATTTCAAAATAAAGATGACAATTTTAGTTTATACCAAGACTTACGTTCTAATGAGAGAGAGTTAAGTCTGTATAATGATACATAGATGACATTATTTATTCTATGTATTCTATTTAGATAATATGATGATATATATACAGGTTTTAAAATTTCTTATAATATTTAAAAACGTTGTTTTTATAGTTAAAGATACAATCAAATAATGAGGGAAGTCAAATAATTTCCTCTTAATATATAAATTTATATTTGTATTAGTTTATTTTGAAATCAATACGCTATATATGTATTCTATTTTTAGTGTTCACTGAGGATGGGTGAATAAATTTTACCCGAAACGTCTGAACGTTCACAGAGTATCGAGAGTGTTTTTCATTTTGGCTGCCTGCATTTCCATATCCTATTTAATAGTCTAGTACGTTTAGACGTCGCTCCTGAACCCCATTAATCAAAAAGAAATCTGGTGGTGGTGTCACTCACCAAATATCTAACTTAAATATTAATTTTCAATTTCTTTTCGAGATGTTTTAAAAACTGTTCTAGCCACACCAGTTTTAATAAAATAATTTTTTTTTAATATTTCCACCTCGCACTTGTTAGTTTTTGTTATGTCAAAAGGGCAGCAGGCAGGTGTTGCGGCTAGTTGTATATCATTAGTAGCCTCGTCTATATTTCATACGTTTTAATGAAGTTTATTTAATATTTTCTTTTTAAAAACTTCACTTAATAACTCCCCCCCCCCACCCTTTTTGTAAGTTTTGTAATATTTAATAAGGAAAGTTTCAAATTGCCTTTGAGCCAAAAGTTTTTTTTTTTTTTAAATACTTTGAATTATTTAAGGAAATTTTAAGAATAAATAAAGTGTGAAAGACACAGAGAGAGTGAGTCAAAGAAAGTTGTGTATGTGAATATTTCACTTTAAATTTATTTTATTGATTAGCAGCAGAGCAAAGATAAAGGCAGTGGATCCCAACCTTTTTTGGCCCATCGCCACTCTCTGGAGGTTGTCCCCCCCCCCCCCCGGACAGTAAAATTATTTTTTGTTTTAGCGGACCATTCGACACCTTGATAGTTGCGCCTAGGGCATGATGACCCCCTTGCCCCTCTCGCTACGCCACTGCGTAGGCCTATATAAAAACAGCCAAAGCAGTCTTATCCGTTCACTCTTAGCTCTAGTGTTATCAATTTATGCATTTTACATAAAAATTGACCTGCTGTACATACACAACACATACATAGTTCAAATTGAATCAAATTCATGGATTCTATCATCTAAATCTGCATTTACGTACAAAACGTGATTTAAAATTTTTAACAAAAAAAAAAGTACTTTATTTCTAAATTAAAAATCTGGTGTAACTAGTCGCACACGGCACAACCTTCGATAATCGAAAGTTGTGTTCTGTACTAGACACACAAGATTTTTTTGTGTCGACATATATTTAGTTTCAGCCGATATATTAAAATTATATATTATACATTATGATATATTATATTTTATATAAAAAGGTTCAATTTTTCTTGGGTCTGGGAGCTTTCTGGGGGGTATGTAAACATGGGAAAATATTTATATTTTGATACCATGATAACCATTTCTCCTATCTTTCCTATGAAGTAGAAGAGTAAAGTGTGCTTCAAAAGATTTAAAGGGAAAAAATGAGAATATACATTTTAAAGAACATCTAACAAATAATTGATTTTTGAATTTTAATCAAAATCGTTGGAGCGAATTTTGAGAAAATTGAAAAAAAAAAACTGAAAAAGTACATCAGTAAAGTACTAGTACTCTTTGGCCGATTTTGTTCTAAAGCTTCCTGTCACGTGCCAGGGGGGTACTTTAATTAAATATAAAATTTCAACTTACTAGCTCTTTTCGTTCTGGAGATATTTTGTTCACACACACACAGACAGACCATGTCGCGAAAACCACTTTTTTGGATTCAGGGAACCTCAAAACGTGTATATCCATCAAAATCTCGACTTCGAATTTTTGACATGAATTCAATACTTTCTCTCTATATATATATTACATATATACATAGGTAAGAGAAAGTAAAAAAAGTTCCACACAAAATATCGCTACAAAAGTAAAGTTTTTCTTTTGTCTCTAGTTTTTTTTTGTGGGTGAAAAAAAAACTCTTTAAATTTATGCTAAAAAAAAAAAAAAAGTTTTTCTTTCTCTCCCTTCAGTCGCAAATTAGATCAGGGATTTTTTTGCATCGGGGAGAGAGAATATAGATGTCAACCTTTACGTATATAGAGAGAACGACAGTTGGAATTGGAAAAAACGTTTTTGACTCCCCCCCCCCCCCCCCCCACCCATTGCCCTTATATTTTATTCATCATCCAGCTAAAAAAAAAGCAAAATTCAACCTTGATGTTTGACATATTTTTCAATCCGATTAATAAACAAAGTTGATTTTTTTAATTAGGTAATATAAATAAATATTTTTTTAATCACACTTTATTGTTGCTATCTTCTTTCCTGTTTTGTTTTTGCATGTTTGAATGATTTTTAATGTTGATGATAATTTCACCGTGCTTTGACTTGAAAGAAAGAGTAATATTGACTCTGTTACGCAATAGTGTGTCAAGCGCCAGAAACCGAGATTTGATAAAATCAACATTAAAGTTTTTCTGATTTAAATTGTTTTGATTAGATTATATATCATTTTCTTTTTTTTTGTCAATTGTGCAAGTAAATACTGTAATTATGGCAGATATTCGTAAATTATCTCTAAAAATACCACTAATTTAGAGAATAAACAATAAAATTATTATTGCAAAATTCTATAAGTCCAATTATATTTGTAAAAATGCTTCAAAATCTCTTGACACATGATTGCAAATTAATCTATGCACTATTTATATTAATAAAATAATTTTAGGTTATAATTCAAAAATTAAAACGAAGATATTATTAAAGTTCTTTTATGGTTATATTTAATACTAGTAGCATAGAAACTTTTTATCAAAATTACATTAATCAATTTTAAATAGTATTAATGTTTTAAAATCAAATACCAAGTGATAACAAAATTGTCTAATCAATTAATTCCTGAATGGAAGTGAACATGGCAACAGTAAATCAAAGTTATAATAAATGAAATCGACTTAATATTATTTATTTTGTTGTCTTGTCGAAATCGCTCTGATCCTCATCTTCATTATCAGGAATAATATCTAAAAATTAAATTAATTTTGACATCTACGAATTCAGAGAAAATTTTTGTAGGTTATGAAATACTTGTATTAAATTTCAACAACTAGAATATAATAGTGTATATAAATTTGAAATAAATTAAATCCTACTAAACAATAGTTATGCTGGTGTTCATAATTGAAAATACTTAAACGCAGCAATTAATATCTCAAACGTATAGTTGTTTACGATGTCTTGCACTTGACGCATAAATGCAAAATGAAAATTCTGCATTGAAATATTGTAAAAATAATTGTAAACTTTTACATTAAGGTGCGCGTCTCGGGGTGCTAATTTGGGAGATTCAGCGGCCACAATTTAGAAGCTATCGACCTCAAATTTTTTTAATTAAAGCTATTTAAAATATCTACAAATTATAGAAGCCCTTTTTGATTTTCGAAAAAAAAATTTTTTTTAGATTAATCCCATTAAATAAAAGATATTTTAAAAAAAGGAGCTCATAAGTTGTAGATAATTAAATTAGTAATCATTGTGTTAAAAAATAATTAATTTTTTGCTTAATTAATTAGCTGGAAAGTCTAGAATGAAATGCAATTTGTCCCTTGTTTTCCTATGGGGAACACTAACGCCATCTATTGCCGCCTAGAGGAACTCGGTAGTCATAACTTTCTAACGACTTTTAGACCACCTTAAATATAACATTTTTTTAGGACATATTTCATTAAAAAATACTATTAATTATAGCATTTGAAACAATATTCCGTGCTTAACTCAATTTTGAATTTTTTTTGGCGCTTGACACACTAATGCATAACAGGGTAATATAATTATTTTAAAATTTAATATCTTCCCTGAATTTACTCGATGTTATTTTTATTGTTGTCTCAATAGGGGGGAGGGGGGGGATCAGTGTCAGAATTTTCTGAAATTCCTAGGTGACCGTAAGACGATCGATCGATCTAAAGCGAATGTGCTGTCATTAAGAACCACCATTTTCTCAGCATCCCCTTTGAAACTTTTAATTAAAATGTTTGGACAAAATTTCAAAACAAACAAACAAACTCTAGAAGAAATTTCTCCTTTCAAAAAAAAAAAAAATATCATAACCCCCACCCACCTCTCTGATTCCGCTACAGAGTGGAAAAAATTGCCTGGAGGATTAGAGGATTTACGTCATCACATAGAAACTATGACATTTTATTTAATCTTTATCGGTTTTTCTCCTCTTTCAAACATAAACTAGCCGCGCGGCCCGCCTGCGGCGGATCCTCACCTTTTGCTTAATGCAAATGTTCGCCCTTAACGAAGAATCTCTCGTTATCATATCATACGATCATCAAAAATTGTAATTCTCTAGACTCATGACTAAAGCAAAAATCGCTTATAAGCGATATTTTTTCATTTTTTTAATATATTAAAGAACTTATATCAGCTCACTTGTCTCAAAAAAAAATTAATTAATTAATTATTTTTTAATTAATTAATATATTAATATTTAATTAATTTAAAAAAACTTTATTTAATTATCGTCGACGTTTCGGGATCAAATCGATCCCATCTTCAGGACGGTAAATGCATCAATCTAAGCTACATTAACAGTTTATCGTCCTGAAGATGGGTTCGATTTGATCCCGAAAAGTCGACGATAATTAAATAAAGTTTTTTTTTATTATTTGCTGGCTGCCTAATCCTGATAATTACCAATCAGCTATCGAATTCTATAGAAATATACTTAAACTATTTAATTATATATCAAAATATTTATTATTTTTCATTTGAGAGTTAACCAATTTTGAATTTTCAGAAATTTTTTGAGTCAGGCTTAAAAACCATAAAATCTATTTTAAAAAATTCTATAAAAATCCGTACACTAGTTTCAGAGTCTATGCGTTTCATGTCTTTTACACTTATAATACAATAATAAATTAAACGAGAATAATATTTTTTTTTTCCACCTCATTGTCCATTTTTTTAATAGATTTTCATCTCGCTTCTAGCTAATGCAAAGTGTAGAGAGAGAAATTTTTGACACAAAAATAGATACATCTCTGTTTTATGATGAGCATCAAAATATAAATATTTCATTTTAAACAAACAAACAAACAAACATGGTATAGTAGCTACTATGAAAAAGCAAAGTTTGGTTTCAATAAAAAATCGTTTCATATTAAAATAATGATAAGCAAAATTAAATGGAGTTACCAAATAATATTATTTTATATCTCTCTCTATATATATACATGTCAAAAAGAAATTTATTTATGTCCTAGATCAACTTTCTTCTCTATGTAAAAAAATATTCACAATTGAAAGTAAATATTGTCCCAAGTAAATAAAGTTCAACTCAAATAAATAATTTTTTTTTTTGATAAACCTTATTAGGATGGAGGAGATATGCAATATTTTTTCATTGCATAACATATATTTTTAGATATATATCCTAAAACTAGACATTCTCCCGAGTAAAATGATATATCACACTTGTATTTTTATTTTTTGCACGTTTATTTGACAAAACTATTTGAAACTGCACTTGGAGCATCGCTAATTGCCATATAAGCAAAGAAAAATCGTAACAATTAATTTTTAACAATTGTCTAATTAAATTAATTATAATATTTCAAATCAAACATATTTTTGAAATCAAAATTTTTTTTTAAACATTCACACTTTTTTCTCATTCACCCTCACATTCACACAGTCTTTTCGGCAACTGAGGCCATTTAAGACTTTTTACGATAATCAGTATGTTTAATATATCAATTGGGGGGTCCAGGCATTTTATTTAAGTCATTTGGTATCCAAATGCCTTAAATAAAATTATCGGACTGCCTGGGATCCGAACCCGAGACGTTCGGTATAGAAGGTAGGCACCCAAATAATCAAAATTTATTAAATTAAATTATTTATTTTAAAGAATTTCAAACTCATTCTTTTATATATTTTTCACCAACAAAATAAACTTGTGGGATTTAGAAGAGACTCTTGAATTAAATCAGAAAAGATTTAAATTGAAAAAAGAAAAATTAATAATTTTTAATTTTAATTAATACATTTAAATCGTCATTATTTAATTAAAATTAAATTTTAATTGTTGCTTTCACCTTCCTTATTTGGCATTTAGAGATGCTCCAAGTGCAATTACAAATAATTCTATTTAACAAAAAAAACAAACAATAAATTTAGATATAAGTGTGATATATCATTTTACTCGGGAGAACGTCTACTTTCAGAATTTGTTGATATTATATGTTTTGCAAGTAAAAAAAATTTACACCCATCAGAAAGAAATTGAACCTACCGATGGATAAACCAAGACGAGAGGATTAGATGACGTCATACGAATTTCCTAAACATTAATAATCAAATAGTATCGAATCGAAAAAAAATAAACTTGCAGCGCTGACGCGAATCTTTCGATAAAGAGCAAGAAAGGAATAGAGCAACAAATAAGAAGCAATGAATGGCTCAAAAAGAAGCCCTACAAATTACAAAGCGTCTCCTTTTACGATCTAGTCAAGCAGCCATTTCCGTGGATGAAAATCCTTCCTTTTGTCCTCGCTCTTTTAATTATATGGGAAATCATCAAAATAAAAAAAAACGTGCGTATTCTATACTGACTCCAAGATTTTCATTTTCAAAGCTGTATGCAATTTTTTTTACTTTCTCTTACCTATTTATGTTAATATAGATATAGAGTAAAAAATTCAATATCGATATCAGGATATATCTGGGCAGCCTAGAATAAAAGTCTATATTTTGTCGACGTTTCGAGTGCCTATCGCACTCTTCATCAGGACAAAAATAATGTCAAATTGTCAGGTTTTTTCTTTTGGAGTTCGGGCTTTCACAGTTGTATAGTAAAATAATTAGATTTTCGGTTTAACTGTGTTTTTTTTTTTTTTTTTTTTTTTTTTTAAGAAAGTCATTTCGGCTGCAGAGGCCATTTGACTTTTTATAAATTTATTTATTAATTATATTTATACAGTATCGATGGCTTCCGGCGCGCCGGGCGTTCAATGGTCTTGTTTTTCGGGGGCCCACCTATCCCGATTTTCAGCACCACTTGGCGTTGCTTAACAACATTGATCTTGGTGGCAGTTGTTCTTTCTTCTTGCCAGGCCCGCCGGCAACTGTGGTTTATTTGTAAAAATTACAACGTTTCGGCCACTCATTCTGTGGCCTTCTTCAGGTACATGACTTCAGACAAAGGTTGTTACATCTGTGACAATCTCAATTGAATTAGAACAGAATGAGTGGTCGAAACGTTGTAATTTTTACAAATAAACCACAGGTAAATCGAAAATCTGATTCTTATACAAATTGTCAGGTTAGTTGACATGATAGTGCAGCAACGTTTTTGTCAAATTTTTATTCTCTTGAAAAATTCTCTTTGCTGTTTCGATGTTCGACAAAACAAAATAATCTGGTGTGACAAACACAGAACACAACGTTCAAATACCGAAGGTAAGAGAAAGTTGTGCGAGCAGTCACACCACAAGTCCTTAAAAAAAAAAAATCATAAAAATTTCTCTATCTAGTGATCTGTTTATAGCGAAAATAAGTTTAATTTATACTATTTACATTTTATCTATATAAAAAACTGGTGTGACTGGTCGCACAGCACACAACCTTCGGTAATCGAAAGTTGAAAAAAAAAATCGAAAGTTGTGCACTGTGCTGGTCACACCAGATTTTTTGTGTCGACATATATTTAGGCCAAAGAGTACTAGTAATTTACAGATATACTTTTTCAGTTTTTTTTTTCGATTTTCTCAAAATTCGCTCCAACAATTTTGATTAAAATTGAAAAATCAATTATTTTTTAGATGCTCTTTAAAATGTATATTCTCATTTTGTGATTGAAATCTTCTGAGGACCACTTTACTCTTGTACTCCATAGGAAAGTTAGGAGAAATGGTTGCCATGGTAACAAAATATAAATATTTTCCCATACTTATAAATTGTATATCTTGAATTTTAATATATCGGCGGAAACTAAATATATGTCGACACGAAAAATCTGGTGTGACAAGCACAGAACACAACTTTCGAATACCAAAGGTAGGAAAAAGTTGTGTTACCAGTCACACCATACTTTTAATATAATTTTTAACGTTCGCTCATGCTGACATTAGTCCCCCGCTTCTCTGAATTAGAAATTATTTTTAACACATTGGTTGACACAGTGCCCTCCGAAAAATCATTTTTTTGTACTGATGATGACCAGGCGTGATGCCGGTCGAAATATTTACGAATTAAATTGATGTGAGAGGCGTCCATTAACGGCTGGTTTTATTCTCCGGTTCCTTCTATAATTTTTAATTTGAGATATTTAATTATTAAAATTAATGCGCTTTGATTTTTCATAATGCGAGATAGAATCCAAGCAGCCTCCCCATTTGGGGATATAGAGACTCGAGTATTTTTAAATCGCGTGGATTTGTTTTCTTTTTTTAATTAAACATTTGGCATTTAATGCATAATCCTTGTATAAAGCGCCTGTCAAGGACTCAACTCTATTATTACCAAGTTTCTCTGATAAGAAAAGAACAGCTTAACAAAAATTTTCTGTTGGAATTTACGTTCCTAATGAAATTTTATATTGCTATGCTTGTAATATCTGATGATAAAAAAAAATCTGGTGTGACTGGCGCACAGAACAACAACTTTCGATTACCGAAGGTAAGAGTAGAGTGTCACACCAGATTTTTCGTGATGACATATATAGAGTTTCCGACAGTACGGTACATATTTCAAGATGTAAAATTTTTTTTTTTTTTTTTAAAAAAAAAACATTCACACTTTTTTCTCATTCACACTCACACTCACACACACATTCACACAGTCTTTTCGGCAACTTAGGCCATTTAAGACTTTAGACGATAACCGTTATTGATAAATATACATATAGGGGTCCAGGCATTCTTATTTAAGCCATTTGGTATCCAATTGGCTTAAATAAAATCATCGGACTGCCTGGGGTCCGAACCCGCGACGTTTGGTATAGGAGGTTAGCACGCTAACCTCTACGCCATGCCCCGAGGGCATGTAAAATTTATAAGTATGGGAAAATATTTATATTTTGTTACCATGGCAACCATTTCTCCTATTCTTTCTATGGAGTACAAGAGTAAAGTGGTCTTCAGAAGATTTCAATCACAAAATGAGAATATACATTAAAAAAAAAAAACTAAAAAATAATTGATTTTTAAATTTTTCGTTAGAGCAAATTTTGACAAAAAATAAATAAATAAATAAATAAAAAACTGAATAAGTACATCAGGAAAGTACTAGTACTCTTTGACGGATTTTGTTCAAAGGCTTCGTGTCACGTCTCATGAGAGTTCCTAATTTAAATATAAAATTTTAACCTCGTAGCTATTATTTTCGTTCTATAGATAGTATCTTCAAAGGCACACACACACATACAGACAGACCATTTTGCGAAAAACCATTTTTTTTAAAGTGAAACTTTATTTTGATCGACACAAATCTTTTCGTTTCTCTATCAGCATGTCGCGTTACAAGCCGTGACGTCAAAGGCCCTGACACTACAAGTTATGACGTCACAAGCCATGACGACAAAAATAGGAAAGTTTAAATTTAATATATATGATGAATTATAAAAAATAATTGTGAGATTTAATTTTTCAATTTTCAAATTGATAAAATATAATTTTTAAAATAATTTAAAATGATTCAAATACTAAATAAATATTGTTCTCAGTTTTTAACATGCGTCTATTGATTTCCCATTTTCCAATTATTAAGTAAGATTAAAAACGCGATTTTAATACCCTTAATTGAATAATTTTCTGAAAATTTTCAGTTCCGATCCGAAAAAAGTTTCACTTGCATCGTGGTTTCATAAAAACACACAATGATTTTTTTTAATTCAGGGGAGCTTAAAACGTGTACATCCATTAAAATATAGAGGTAAGGGAGAAAGTAAAACCGAACCATAGCGCCGAAACGTCAGCTGTTAGAAATATATTTTTTTTAAAGAAAAAATTCTGGATGCGTTTTCTTCAAAGTTGAAATGAAATAAATCCCTTGTATCCCTTCAAGGCGCAGTTTAAGGTGCGCTTCTCGAAAAGCCGTTAGAAGACGATTCAGTAGCTAGTTACTCTAGGCGGCAAGAGATGGCGTTAGTTTTTCCCATAGGGATACAAGGGATTTATTCCATTTCATTTGAAAGATTCCAGCTAATTAATTAAGGATAGAAAATTAATTATTTTTTAACACAATGAATACTAATTTAATTATCTATAAGATATAGAGCGGATTTTTTAAAAATATCTTTTATTTAATGCGATTAATCTAAAAAAAAAAATTATTTTTAAAAAAATCAAAAAAAGAGCTTCTATAAGTTGTAGATATTTTAAATAGCTTTAATTTAAAAAAAATTTGAGGTCGATAGCTTCAAAATTGTGGCCGCAAACTCCCAAAATTAGCGCCCCGAGAAGCGCACCTTAAATAGCGAGGCTCAAGGAGATCGATCTTTTAATATTAACTGATTATTATTTTTTTTTTGAATTTTCCATCATAAAACACTCTTACACAATTCTAATTAAAATCTCCATCATTTTATTTCTAAAAAAAATAAAATTCCCGAGGGAGAATAAATTGACGTAAAATGTCTGGAATGTTTTTCCCATATTCTAATTTAAATTAAACGTCTCTCTTAAAAGGTCTTCTTGGATTTTATATTTAAAGGGGAGCTATATATAAGAATATTAACCACCACGAGGAACATCTCTTCTTCTTCTTTATCTTGCCTATTCTTTCTTCTTTTTCTTCTCCTATTTTATAATCAGAAACGATCATTTTCCCAAGTGGATTTATCTCAGTGCGCCTCATTTGTTGCTAAATCTTTATTTTCCCTCTCTCTCTCTCTCGTTTTAGTATAAACACTTCAAAAAATATACGTCTTTCCTTGGGGCAATTTAAATGAAGAAATAAATTAAGAAAAAAAAAATTTTATTTTATTTTTTTTGACGTCATGAGAAACAAAATAATGTGCAACCCGAGATCAAAAGCGTAAACGAAAAGGGATCAAAAAAAATATAGTAGTTGGTATAAAGGAAAATGTTTGATTTGGCATTAAAAAGAGGTTAAGGGGGTTAGGGAGCGACGTTTAAACATATAGACTATTATAAGAATTTTTTGAATGCGGTTAATGAATTAAATTCATAAGAGGTTATTGGGACATCGAGCTATAATTGTTTTAATGACTTATTAAAAAATTATCGTAATTAATTTTTTTGTTATCAAGCAAATACAAAAAAAACAAGATGTCCCAATAATCGTTAATTTTTTTTTTAAGTTTAAAAATGAATTTATTGTTATTATTAATCACATATTAATTAGGAAATTTTTAAAATAAGCTTAGATGATTTATTTAAAAATCAACTGTCAAATTAGTTCATCATTCTTGCAATAGATGGCAGTCTAGTATAACAGCTGATCTCGTAATAGCGTATATCTGGCCAATATTTATACATTTTTATGCTTTTATAACAGATACATAATATATAATAACATTTATAAAGTATTTATTGTTAAAAGATCAATGAAAATGAACCAAATGCATTAAATACTATTAGCTACCATTCTGACATCTCTTGGCAAATTTTTGAATTACTTGATTTTTGAGTATGCCCGAGTTGTTGATACTCAAATAACAGATACAAAAAGTATATGTTATTTGCTCGGTATTCGTTTCTCACTCGAACCTGATATCTCGCTCGCGCTTGCGCATTGATCAAATACTTGCTTTTCACTTTAGAGCTTCGTTCCTTACCCGATACAGTTTTCGTTTCGGCTGTTCTCTCATTCCTTCTCTCTTGCAACCCTCAACTCGCGACGCCCCGCCCCGTCTCTTCTCTCCTGACAGGGCCATTTCGCTAGCTCTGGCGCGCTTTTCGATCGTCATTCCGAATCATTTTTACATTTTTTACTCTACTTTTCTCACTAGGCCCTATAATAATTAAATACAAATCTAATTATTACTTATACATTATTTATCTTTTATTTACTTTAAGAAAGAGAGCAGAAATGAAAAAAATATTTTTTTTAATAAATAAGTTATCTGATTTTTACTTTGAAACTATTTTTTTTACTTTCTCTTACCTATGTATATATGTAATATATATATAGAGAGAAAGTATTGGATTCATGTCAAAAATTCGATGTCGAGATTTTGATGGATCTTCACGTTTTGAGGTCCCCTGAATCCAAAAAAGTGGTTTTCGCGACATGGTCTGTCTGTGGGTGGGTGGGTGGGTGGGTGGGTGGGGTGTGTGTGTGTCTGTGTTCAATTTTAAGCATGAAGGAATTGATCTACGAGGTTGAAATTCTATATTTAAGTTAAACACCCCCCGGGACCGGAAAAATAAGCTTTTAATCAAAATCGGCCAAAGATTACTAGTACTTTACTGATGTACTTTTTCACCTTTTTTCGATTTTCTCAAAATTTGCTCCAACGATTTTTTTTAAAAAATTCAAAAATCAATTATTTTTTAGATGCTCTTTAAAATGTATATTCTCATTTTGCGATTGAAATCTTCTGAAGACCACTTTACTCTTGTATTTCATAGGGAAGATAGGAGAAATGGTTGCCATGGTAACAAAATATAAATATTTTCCCATACTTATAAATTTTACATCTGAATTCAAATGTTCCGTACTGTCGGGAACTAAATATATGTCGACACAAAAAATCTGGTGTGACAAGCACAGTACACAACTTTCGATTACCGAAGGTAAGAGAAAGTTGTGTGCTGTGCGCCAGTCACACCAGATTTTTTTTTTATATAAAAACATTAATTAAAAAAATAAAAATATATGTAACTGTGAATTGAAATACATAATGAATAGAATTAAATTAAATTTCGTTCGCCGGCACAGAAATTTGTTAATTATTTTTCTAATGCAGTATATAAATTGACATTTTAAATTTGGAGACATGTCAGTTCAGTCACTTTGGAAAACTCTTTAGTAATGAATAATTATGAGTTTGTTCTCAACACAAGAATAAATAGGGTAGAAAACATTTGAAAAAATGTTAGACACGTTGTTATTGACTTGAATTAATGTAAAGTTAGCGTTGCTGGGTGAAATTTGTTTCGGGTACAAAAGTATCAGGTAAAAATATCGGGTCAGAACAAGTACCTGTAACAGCTGGTACCTGGTACAGCAAAATCGAGTAATGACCCATGTCTAGTCTAAACGTATAGACTATTATTAGGAATTTTTCAATGCGGTTTTTTTAAAATGAATTAAATTCATAAGAGATTATTGGGACATCGAGCTATAATTTTTTTAATGACTTATTAAAAAATTATCGTAATTAATTTTTTTGTTATCAAGCAAATACAAAAAAACAATCTGTCCCAATAATCGTTAATTTTTTATTAACTTTGCCCATCAACCGTAGGTTGGACAGGTAAAGTTAATGTAATCGTAAAAAAAATCGAAATTTTTCTGAAGCTGCCAAAATGCGTTTTGAGGTCCCCTGAATCCATTTAAGTAGTTTTTGGAATGATGTCTTGTGTGTGTGTGTGGTGTGTGTGTGTGTGTGTGTGTGTGTGTGTGTGTGTCTGTGGTAATTTTTTTTGTCAACGAAAACTCAAAAACTATTTGTTCAATTATTTTGAAATTTTGCACCCATAAACTAGGGGTAGAGGCCAAGAACTGAAAAGCTTTTGGTAAACATCGGACCATTAGGGGGGGCTCTAGGGGGGGGGACAAAATTTTTTTCTCACATAACCTATAATTTTTTTTATATATTCAGAAACTAGACTTCCTCCCGAGTAAAATGATATATAACATGTATAACATCGGACCATTAGGGGGGGGCTCTAGGGGGGGGACAAAATTTTTTTTCTTACATAACCTATAATTTTTTTTATATATTCAGAAACTAGACTTCCTCCCGAGTAAAATTATATATAATATGTATAACATCGGACCATCAGGGGGGCGGTAGGGGGGGGGACAAATGTTTTTTTTCTTGAATAGTGGGTGGGCATAGTTGTGCGCTCGGCTTAGTCCGACCCTTTATTTAAGTTTAAAAATGAATTTATTGTTATTATTAATCACATATTAATTAAGAAATTTTTAAAATAAGCTTAGATGATTTATTTAAAATTCAACTGTCAAATTAGTTCATCATTCTTGCAATAGATGGCAGTCTAGTATAACAGCTGATCTCGTAATAGCGTATATCTGGCCAATATTTATACATTTTTATGCTTTTATAACAGATACATAATATATAATAACATTTATAAAGTATTTATTGTTAAAAGACAAAAAGATCAATGAAAATGAACCAAATGCATTAAATATTATTAGCTACCATTCTGACATCTTTTTGAATTACTTGATTTTTTGGGAATACCTACTATGCTGCCGCCATTTTTGATTCAAATGACATCAAGAACAGTGTATAGCAACACGTCAGAATCGGTGAATTATATTGTTTCTCTTAATTATTTAAAAAAAAAAGTAAAAATCTTTTTGTGACGTTTTAAAAAATATTTTAAAGTTACCAGATTTTAAATAACTCTTTCAAACGAATAAATTCAGACATTAAAGGAAGTTTATAATAATTACCTTTCGTCTAAAAAATTTAAAATATAATCCTACATTATAAAGCTCTACTAAATTTTCATTTGATTTCCACACGCTTGTTTTTATAGTGATTTAATGACACACTTCAAAAATATAATCACATCTTATATATTTATTAAAAAAAAAAAAAACACACACACAACCAGGATGTAATACTTTTAAGCTGCAAACAGGGTGACAGCTCGAAAATAAGACCCTACTTGCGTGGCTAACTTCGCTACGTTTACGTTTGTTGCCAACTTCACTTCGTTAAAAGCATTGCTCACTTCACACCATTACCAACAAAATTAAATCTTACTTGAACTACTAAAATTGACAAATTTAATTATTAACATTAAACAATGAATGCCCAATGACTGCTGCCGAAATAAAAAGAAAAAAAAATATTAAACAATGATAAATCAAAATTTAATTAATGATTTTAAAAAATTAACGTCCACATATATATATTCTTGCAACATTTAGAATTTTCATTGTTTAATGTTAATTAAATTTGGCAATTCTAATAATCTTGATAATGTGTGAAGTGAACAATGCATTTAAACCAAGTGAAGTTGGCTACGAGTGTAAGCGAAGCAAAGTTAGCCACGCATTAGGTAACACTAACATCACAAGCAGAAACCTTGTATTTTATAGTACTTTTTTTTTTTTCCCACGATTTATGTTGTTTTATTTCCAAAAACATCAATTTGGAGAATTTTAGTGGCGTTCGTGCTGAATCCATACAACAAAATAAATGAATACACATAACACTTTATAACCGTGTCGGCAAGTGTTGGACCTTCTAATCTAATAGAGTCAGTCTAATTTAATTAATTTCTCCATCTTTTTCTACATCTGGAGAGAGAGAGAGATTTGATGGTCCATTGGGCTGGCTGAGCCCAAAATAGCCAGCCAAGCAGATCGATCGATCCATCCCTCTCAGTTCACTTGAGCCACTTATTTAATCCCTGGCCTCTCGATATTATACCTTTGCAACTCGAATCTAAACAACTCTTGGGCCTAAAACCCAATTAATAGTCTAATTCTCTTATCTTAGTTGCAAATTACAATAGCTACGATAAATAGAATTTGAATTAGGTAAATGCAATGATAGCGACGTGGACCGAGTATCGATACGAGTATTTTTGACCGATACTTACTTGATACTCGATTCCAAAAGTACTTGGTATCGAAAGAAAAGTATCGAGTACTCTCTTAAAACGAATTAGTAGAATTTTTACTTATTCAAACAGTAGGTAAGAAAATTACACCAAATTTAGTCATTTTGAGTAGAATCTACTAATATATTTAGTAAATTTATTGGTTACTTTTAGATTAGTTATTTTTTACTAATTCAAAAGGTAGTTCATTCAATTCCGGCTGTCTGAGAAGCCAACATGGCCGACCAGCTGTTTGATCGGTTCCTTAATAAAGACATTTTTGGCAATATAAGGCTTTATTTAAGTAATAATAATACAAATAAATAATAATATTGAGATAACTTGTATTTTTTGTTAAAAATTGCAGGAAATATATGTTAAGTCAAAACAAATAGATTCCAAATTTTTTTAAATTAATAAAATATTATTTTTTAAATAGTCAATTAAGAAATATTTTTACTTAAAATTTAGTAAATATATTTCTTGCTATAACGATAATTAGTTTTATTAAGTTTATTTAGAAATAAATTGGTGGGAAGGAATATAGTAACATTCAAGTAAAAAGCATTGTTAACATCAGCGACATACTTATATACCAAATAACAGAGAAGTAATAGTAAGTCAAGTTTAAGTGGGTTCGGCTAGAACTCGAGTCATATCAGTAAACACAAGTTAGGTCCCGTTGTCATCGCACCCTATTTCACGTTTCTTTTTTTTGGTCATTATTTTTTTAAAAATTCACTTTTTCAATTAGTGAATTTTTCATATTAATAATTTTTACTAATTGAAAAAGTGGATATCCACAACTTTCAAATTAGAATTTAATAAAATAAAATAAAATAAAATGATAGTAAAAAAAAAAAAAATAATAAATGGTGAAATCTTTAGCTGAAAACTCATTCTTTCTAACCGTATATTCCCCATAATTATATCTCTTAAGACAGAGGAGTTATTTAAGCCGATAAACTTTTTCGTGCATGCCTCCCTACCTGGCCATTATAGATACATGATTTGTAAGACGTTGTGACGTCAAAAATATAAGCTATTGTACCTTTTTGGATAGCTAATGAAACAAGCAAGTTTTTTTAGTAGTTTGTACATTTGGTGTCATAGAATTTTTTTGACTGGATGACTCGAAATAAAAATTAACATAAAATAATTAAATAAATTCAAATTCGTTTTTGGCCGTAGTAATCAAATTCTCAATGGTTTGGAATAGAGCTAACATTGAATCAACAGTTTTTTCTTAAAACTCGTCGTTAGCTTCAAAAATGGGATATTTCTAAAAAAATAATTTTTCTTGAATATCTCACAAAGTACTAACTTTCGGCCCATACATTGAGGGCAGGGGCGTAGCCAAGGGGGGGATGGGGGGAGTCTCCCCCCCCAGGTCGGATCGAGTTGGCAAATGTTGGTAAAATCAAGGACCAGTTGGCAAAATAAAGTTTATTTAACAGAAATTAATTTATATTTTAATTTAAAAAAAAAATTAAATTTTCTTTTTTTACATTTTCATCTATTAAAAAAAAATTTTTTTTTTTAATTTTCAAATAAATAAATTTATTTTCTTTTTACTGAATATAAATTTATACAATATAATACAAACACATAAAGAAAATCATTAGGATTATTTTAAAAGAGAAAAATAAAATATTTGAACAAATAAAAGAAACCTTAGTCGTTCATTTGAATTTTCTTTATTACTATAATTGTAAAAAAAAGGAATTCCAATTAAACAATGTTTTTGATAGAAATATAAATTTTATACAGGTCAACAAAAAAAGTTTTTTGAAATTTAGGTCCTGGCTATATGGAAGCGCTAATTCCAAAAATGCCATCAATTTTGCGCCATCGGCTCTAGTTTTAGAGATATAGAGAAAATTAAATTTTAATAATCAAGAGCGACTCTTATTTTGAATTTTCTAGATTTTTTTAAGTCGTTACCCCTTAAAAATATGCAGTTAGTTGAAATACATAGAAAAATAGGTCTATACTGTAAAGCTTGAGCCCAATCGGAGGTGGCTAAGTGGTGCAAAACATGGCTAAAAGTTTAGAAAAATTGGATTTTTTCATTTTTTTTTTAGGATACTCCTGAATAGAATTTTTACCATCCCTGAGTGGAAAAAAGTATGTTTACGATCTTCTATAGTTTTTAACTATCCAAAAGTTAAGCAATGCCAAGCGTGGCGAAAGCCCCGGGATTGGTGACCCCGAGCAATCAGCTTGTGGAACGTCCTATCGGTAGCCATCGGTATAATGTAATTTAGAAATATTTTAAATAAAGTCATACCTGGCCTCTGTAGCCGAAAAAAAAATGATAATTCATTGATAACGAAATTATGAGCAAAACTGTTTTCTTAGTCAGGATTCAGAGCTATCCATCCATATACCCAAGAATAGCTCTAAATTCTTGGCTCAAAACACCATCTTTATCATAAAATTTTCTTATATTTGCTTTTTAACAAAATTGACTTTGATAACTATTTTGTTCATAATTTCTTTAGAATGATTTTTAGAAAGTGAAAGAACTACAGAATATCGTAAATATATGTTTTTTTGCATTCAGTGATGGTAAAAGATTCTACCTATTAGGGGTGTCCAAAGTTTAATAAACTGAAAAAATTCGATTTTTCTAAAATTTTAGCCGTGTTTTGCACCACTAAATCGCCTCCAATTGGGCTGAAACTTTATATTTCTATGTACAGTGGAACTTCGCATAATTCGTTCCAGAATCGTACTCGTAAAGCGAAACACTCGTTAGGCGAAACAATAACATTCTCCCCTTAGAGCTGTCCCCTCATGACACAGACTGATGTAAAATGAGCACAATCCGGGACTTTCTCTCCTCTCCACTCGTTATGCGAAACGTCACTCGTTAAGCAAATCATATTTTTACAATTTTTTTTGCTCGTTATGCAAATTGCTTGTTATGAAAGGGCACCCTAAGCGAGGTTCTAATGTATTTCTTTTTAAGGGGTAAAGCCAGAAAATTCAAAATAAGTCGCTCTAGAGCTCATTTTCTATTATAATTTAATTTTCTCTAAATCTCTAAAACTAAATTTGAAGGAGAAAAACTTATGGTATTTTTGGAATTAGGGTATCCTATATAAAAACCCAGGAATTGCCCAAAACACCCCAGTAAATTACACATTAGACAATAGAAGAGGGTTTTAGTCGGTAAGAGTCCTGTACTACTCAACAAAATTTTTCATTGAGTGTAATTATATGGGGAATTTCTCAATTGAAAAAAAATCTTGCCTTAATTATATTTCTATCAAAAATTTTGTTTAATCCTTTAGTTTTTTAATATTAAAATAGCAAAGTGAAGGGGGAGGGGACATAAAACATCGAACATGTCATATAGCGACTAAGGGGCGTCGGGTTTAGCCTCTAGTAAATTAATATATATATAGGATGAAAAAGAATGTGAATTGTACAGTTGGCAAATTGATTAAATTTAGTTGGCATTTTTGGCCTACTCCCCCCCCTGAAAAAATCTCTTCGCTACGCCCCTGATTGAGGGGGTTAAATTTGTAGCATTTTTGCCCTTCTATCTCGTCCTGGCTGGAACACATCGAATTACAAATAACCCTGTATATTTTAATGCTTTTATAAAAGATACATAATATATAATATCATTTATAAAGTATTTATTGTTAAAAGAAAAATAAAAATCAAACAAATGCATTAAATATTATTAGCTACCATTCCGACATCTCTTGGCAAATTTTTGAATTACTTGATATTTGGGCATACTTTTTATGACACACAACGCCATCTTAGCGGGAAAAACATGCGTAACCACTTCGCCCCTTAACATTGAACGGTTGAGAAGCGCATTCTATCGCTTTAACAGAATTTGTTTTTCATTAAGTACTAGGCCTACACATAAAAAAATTTTCGTTCAAATCGGTGACATTAAGGCTATGCACTCCACTTGTTAGGTCTAATCTCTGTTTAATAATTTTTCTCAGAATACTTAGTGCCCCACATTTAGGAAATGCTGAGATGAAAAAAAAAAATCCTCTCTCTATGTGTGTGTGTGTTTATAAAATATCAACTGACTTTTTGTGTTCCAACAAAAACAACAACAATAATAATTTAAATTTAATAAGATTTTGTCTGTGTGAGTGCGTGTAAACTGAAACGAAGCCGATAAAGGATAAAAGAGAGAGAGAGAGACGGGAAGCAAACGCCGGCAGGTGTCAATCTTATCTCTTCCTGTTTGTCATAGTGTGAGAGGGGGTGGAGGGGGGGTGGGGGGTAGTCCTTTTTTTCCTTTATCATAAAAACGATAACTTTTGATAGAGTTAATAAATTCTTTAGAAAGGGATAGAGAGAAAATATTATTAGTCATCTCCTCTCTCTCTCTCTCCCCCCACTCGTCAAAAATTATGATTGATCAACGAAATCACCTGAAATTGATAATAACAATTTCTCTTGGTTATCTTTTACTGAAATCTCAGCAGTTTTTCGAAATAACTTGAAAATTTTGTCTGTCAATCAAAACATCCATGATTACGCTAAAATATATATAGGGCTAATAGTGTAGTGTCCGTCTGTCCGTCCCTCATGCTATTTGACAAACTTCCCGTAATTTTTGTAACGAAATTTTGCATGTCTTATACTCGGGTTTCCAAATTCTCTAAAAAATTCCATTCTTGCCTTATGAAATTTTTTTTTTTTAAGTAAAACTTTTATTTGATGGTCTCAAATTTTTTCGCTCTTCTATCAATTACAAGCCGTGACGTCAAAGGCTGTGACGCTTAAATCCATGACGTCACAAGTCGTGACGAACATAAATAGGAAATTTAATTTAAAAAGATTATATTACATTATAAAACTTTGACTTTCGAATATCTTACCCCATATGATAGAAAAGAAAGATCAAAATAGGGAATGTTGAAATTTAATATATATAACGAATTATAAATAAATAATTGTGAGATTTAATTATTAAATTTTTCAATTGAAAAATATAATTTTTAAAATAATTTGAAATGATTCAATTACTAAATAAATATTGTTCTCAGTTTTTAACATGCGTCTATTGATTTCCCATTTTCCAATTATTAAGTTAAGATTAAAAACGTGATTTTAATACCCTTAATTTTCTGAAAATTTCCAGTTAAACGCCTACGATACGAAAAAAAGTTTCACTTGCATCGTGGTTTCATAATACCACACAATGATTTTTTTTTAAGGTCCTTTTCGGCATATAAGGACAATTTCTCCCCTCCCCCCTAAAAAGGGGCTCTCACCCACCACCCCCCCCCCAAAAAAAAATTTAGACCCCATCCCTATTCATTTCAAATGATTTGAAGTCAAATCAAATGAAATAAATTTTTCTCGCCTGGGACGGGAGTCGAACTCGGGACCTAGGCGCGAGAAGCTAGTGTCTTCGCTCTAAGCCACGGGAAAAATTAAAGCCAATTAAAATTAATTAAAATAATTAAATCTCTCAAATGCAAAATAATAAAAATTCTTATTTAATTAAAATTTCTATTTTTTTTTTTTTTTTGTAGGGTATGTTTAATTTTGGTTGAAAGTATAGCCTAATTGTTTATTTATTTATTCAGTATTTTTCCTTAAGATAAAATCACGCAATGGTCACATCATTTGTTACCATAGTTTTTAATAAAATTAGAATAAGTATTAAAAATAATAATTTTTTTTTTGTTCCCACCATTGAAATTATAACACGCTGGCCTTGTTGATTCCCATGAGTGACTCATGGCACTCTAGGCAGGATGGTGCAGAAAAAAAAACTTGCAAATTTTATTCAAAATAATAAAAAATCCTAGTCTTTCAGTCTTAAGCCCTCTGCACACGGAGCTAGCTTTGTTGATAGATTTGCTACCAGATTTTGCTACAAGTTTTCAAGCGTGCTCTGGGGCTAGATTTCCTGATAGATTTTTATAATGTTGGCTTCACATGTCGCTAGCTTCACGCCCCACCCCCAAGCTGGTTTTTAGGTTGGCAAGTTGGAATCCTGCGCAACAATAACTCAGATCTATTTATTTCTGACTCACAAGTCAGATGTCAATGAAAATGGCTAACAGAATCACTCTACATATTTTTAATCGAAAACGAGCTGCATTATATGGACCGTTTATTTTGAAAGTGGTCTAAGTCCATTTTCTATTGTTTCGAGAAAATTAAAGGTTTGCATATCTCTTAATTTAAAAATCTGGGCAAATGATATGAAATCGGTGAATGTTTCTACTTCTTTATCAGTGTCTAATTTAGTTATATAAATTTGTTTTAGGCGAATTTGACTAAACTAATATATAATTACAAGACTGCAAATGGACTTACACCACTTTCAAAATTAACCAACTGTAAACTTCGTTGAATTTCAATTTTGAAAAATCAAATATTACTCAAAATATACTTCATATTAATTCAATATTCTTTACAAATAATGACACGATATAAAATAGGAGTAGTATTTTTAATTTTAGACGTTAATTACATTGTTAAAATTACAAGATATTAGTAGTATTTACTTATCCTCTGTATATGGATGGCAGAGTGTTGAAATATTTATGATGTACCGGAAGAAATAACTGCTTGATATCTTTATATTAATAAGTAACCTATTCTCGTAACCAGTGACGTCATTTCAACTTTTTCTTGGAGGGGGGGCAAACTTTTTTTTTTCAATTTCTCCCTTCAATTTTCTTACAAATAGGTATCTCAAATTTGGCCAAAAGGTATTTAATTAAATTAATTTTTTAATTTTATACAGTTTCGTAGATATATTTTATTTACGTAGAATAATACCTAGGGGGGGGGGGCAAATACTCTCCCCCCACAAATGATTCCTTTGTTAGTAATTCTTACCAAATCTATAAACAAATGCACAATAACAGACTACTAACAGGCAACCATCTGCTAAGCTACCTACCTCAAATTGGACTTACACCACTTTCATAATCAACGATTATGCAACTTCTTTTACCGACCTTCATACTTTAAATTGAACACACACCCACACACAGACAGACAGACCAAGAAGCGAAATCCACTTTTTTGGATTCAGGGGACCTCAAAACGTGTATATCCATCAAAATCTCGACATGGAATTTTTGACATGAATCCAATACTTTCTCTCTATATATATTAACATATATATAGAGGTAAGAGAAAGTAAAAAAAAATCATCTAATAAATCTTGATCAATTAAATATGAATAAAATAGGTGACAAATAACTGTTATTGTCGATAAAATAAATAAATCAAATGATATGACAAGCAGAAAATCCTCGCTATTATTATTGTGATCAATCATACATATGTACAAGCAAAACATGTAATATTATCTTTTTTTTTTATTATTATTATTATCAGGGCAGACGTGTCTATGTCGTATTATTCGAAAAAATAAAAATCTAGCGTGTCTTAACTCACACGAGATATATTTAGTTTCCGATAGCACCTTAGTTTCAAACTTGCATTTTAAATGTTGACTGCTTCAAATAAACTATGGTTATTTTTCAAAATTTTAATCTCATATTTGGACATTTTATACACAATATAGAATCGTAAATAAATACAAAATTTCATAAGAATTGGAAAAAAAAATTTTAAATGCCTAAAAAGTTCTAAAGGGGACCCCCTTTTGAATCGAAATTAACATACAAATCCCTATAGGAAATTAACATTAGGCCTATGCGAAGATAAGGTGGAAAGGGAATTTAAAAAATCTGAAATACATTAATAAAATTTCTTGAGTTGAATGGCTGTTGATATTCAATTGGAAAAGGAACCGGGGGGAGCCTCCTCCGGGAACAGCAGCCAGTAAAAAAAACTTAATATTTCGTTAACGACGTTTCTGTTGCTAGTCGCATTCATCCTCAGGGCCTAGGGTAACAATTTTTATTCGGTAAATAATTATTTTATATAAATTAATACAGTAAATAATATTACATGAAATATTACTTACAAGCAAAATTGTCAAAATTTAGTACATGTTATGCGCTACTGCAGTGGCGTAGCGAGCTTAACACGCGCCCGGGGCACAATACCTTTTTAGCGCCCCCCCCCCTCCCATTCGAAAACCATATAATATTATATGTAAAATATACAAAATTATTATATTTCACTGTCACTAAATTTAAAATATATTTTCCAGAAATCAATCTATAATAAAAATAAAAATTATCCAACAATATTTTTGTTTTGTGGAGAATTTGGCGCCCATTTGTGAGTACCCCCGGGGCATGATGCCCCTCCCCTTGCTACGCCACTGCGTTACTGGCAATTGATTTCATGTTTATACATGTATTTGTTTGTTCTTAGCATTAGTAAAGTGAACTTCAAACAATTTTCACGAAAAATTTTACTGAAATACATTCTATAAGAAAAAATCTGGTGTGACTGTCGCACAGCACACAACTTTCTCTTACCTTCGGTAATCGATAGTTATGTTCTTTGCTTGTCACACCAGATCTTTTATGTCGACATATATTTAATTTCCGCTGATATATTAAAATTCAAGATGTAAAATTTATATGTATGTGAAAATATTTATATTTTGTTACCATGGCAACCATTTCTATCTTTTCTATGGAGTACAAGAGTAAAGTGGTCTTCAGAAGATTTCAATGGTAAAATGAGAATATACATTTTAAAGAGCATCTAAAAAATAATTGATTTTTGAATTTTAAACAAAATCGTTGGAGGGAATTTAGAGAAAATCGAAAAAAACTGAAAAAGTACATCAGTAAAGTACTAGTATCTTTTGGCCGATTTTGTTCAAAAGCTTCGTGTCACGTCCCAGGGGGGTGCCTAACTTAAATATAAAATTTCAACCTCTAAATTCATTTCCTTCTTGTTTTTATTTTGAACACACACACACACAGAGAGAGACAGAGAGTAAATACTTTGCATTTATGCAGTAAAGTAAAGGGGTTTATTATCTCTTCTAATTTCTAAATTGAAATTCCCTTGAATGATTCATTTATTGATTGATTGATGACTCGACTGCGGCTGCTTGAATAATCCCTTTTAATAAATATTTATAATCTCTTCCTCTCCCTCTCTCTCTTCTAATAAACGTCATCGAAATGTTTGTATATAATAACTCTCCGCCTGCCTGCCTACATACCGGTATTGAAAAAAAAGAGAATTTAATATTTACTTGTTTATTTATTTATTTTTTTTTTCGATCGGAGGAACATTTCTGATAATTGAATTCAAAGAGAGATAGGATGGATATGGCCGACAAAACTCTTTCAATAAATAAATAATATTCTGTTGACAGGGCAAATTTCTCAGAAATATATTTATTTTTTATTCAAAAATAATACAGAGCGATTTGACCAATTCATCAAATCACAGCCCCAACACCGATTTTATTTTATATTTAAACACCCATTTGACATGATTAGATTACGATCAAGAAAAAAAAGTTTTTCATTTTCAACTACTATATACACATAGTGAGGTAAAACACTTTAAAGTTGTTCGGATAGTACCCCGTAAGTCATAATAGAATCTAAATATTGTTTTTTAAATAAAATTAATAATTTCCATATTATTGTATAATTTAGTCGTGACCTATCATAGTTTATAATTGTATTAAGTTAATAATTTAATTACCAAAAATAATAAATGAATGACTTTTGACTTGAGCAGTTTTTCACGTAATATAGAACTGGCAACATTGCATTCATCAACTATCTATTTTAAATCTTAAACGCCTTAAATTTCATTTTATTTAATATATTACAATGTTTAATGCAAATCAGTTTAAACACAATGGACGATTTGCGAGAAAAAATATCGTAAAATGGAAAAAAAATTGTAACTGACAGCGAGAAAAGAGTATTATTTTATGCGACGTTGCCGGACAAGTCTGAGTCTCGTGGCTTCCTTATTTTTAAATATTGGCAACTGTCATTTTCGAGAATTTTTAAAGAAATTTACAACACGAACTAGTTATGAATAAAAAATTTACATTAAGTTAAACGTAAATTATGTGATATCTCATTAAAAAAAAAAAAAAATGGACTTACACCATTTTCAAAATAAACGGTCCATTTATAGAATATATTTTTTTTAAAGATGTCATTCCTTTATGTAGTGCCATTCCTTCATTGGGATATTTTTTCCTGTGGAATGGCCACTTTTCTGTAATAAATAAATACATATTTGTCTTGATGAAGGTCGTGATTGGCAACCGAAACGTCGGAGATTTGATTAAATCTCCACAGCCATAAAACATCAAATTCCGTTCCCTAATTAGCAGTTATTCCTTACAGATGCGTTTTGTCACACCAGATTTTTTTTTATAAAAAAAAAAAACAAACAAGATGTGCTGTGTTGTTGTTGACACGTTGTTAACCGAGTTTTAATAATGCATAGAGTTCTCTTTTTTCATGGCAGCCTTCCTATTAAGCAACAGCCTCCCCCCTTTTCATTTATTTTTTTGTAATTAGCTTCTTTATTCGTTATCTAGATTCAATCTCTTTGAATTCATCGGAGGCAGGGATTTAAGAGAGAGGGGGCGGGGGGGGGTTAATCCCGAGTAGATTGAGAAAAAATCCGAGAAATTGTCATCAACCCTCCTGGCTCTTTTTCTTTCTTCTATCCCTTTGGGGTGCGGATTCTTTACACGCTAGGATTTTATTTTTTCTATAGTGTAGCGATATTATTTTTTTTTTTCTTTTTAGGAGGGAAAATTTATTAAAAAAAAAAAAGACACTCATGTCAAAAGATGAATAGAAATATTTATTATTTAAGCCAAGTTTATTAAGTTTAAGGTAATCTTAGGCGGACCATGCTCCTAGTAGCTCCATTTTATAACCGATTTTCATAAAATGAATTTTTTCAAAAACTAGTTTTGGCAATTAATAATAAAAAATACATATATGAGTTATTAAAAAAAGCCAATCTCTTTTCTTAAAAGGCTTCTATGCGGGGAAATAAATGGGGGGGTGGTTGGGGGGATATATACTCTCTAAAAACGAATTAGTAAAAAACTACTAATTCATAGTGAATAGTCACTTTTTTAAGATGTGCAAAGTAGACCACCCGTAAATAGTGGATATCCACTTTTTCAATTAGGGAATTTTTCACAAATGAAAAAGTGAATTTTTCACTAATTGAAAAAGTGAATTTTTAAAAAAATAATGACCAAAAAAAGAAACGTTTAAGATATATGAAACAAGGTGCGATGACACCGGGACCTAACTTGTGTTTACTGACTCGAGTTCTAGCCGAACCCACTTAAACTTGACTTACTCTTACTTCTCTGTTATTTGGTATATAAGTATGTCGCTGGTGTTAACAATGTTTTTTACTTGAATGTTACTATATTCCTTCCCAGCAATTTATTTCTAAATAAACTTAATAAAACTAATTATCGTTATATCAAGAAATATATTTACTAAATTTTAAGTAAAAATATTTCTTAATTGTCTATTTAATTTTATTTAAAAAATTGGGACTTATCGGTATCGAAAGTTGTGTTGTGTTGTCCACCAGATTTTGTGTGACAAAAATTTAGTTCTATATTAGAATTAAGATGTAAATTATAAAATGGGAAAATATTATATTTGTACATGAAATTCTCCTATCCTCTATGAAAAGAGTAAAGTGGCAAAGAGAGAAAGAGAATATAATTTGAAAGAGTCAAAAATAATTGATTTGAATTTAATCAAAATCGTTAGAGGAATTTGAGAAAATCGAAAAAACTGAAAAGTAATCAGTAAGTAAGTCGGGATTGATTAAAGTATTTTCGGTCCGGGGGGTGTTTATTAAATATAAAATTTCAACCTCAGCTCAATCTATTAAAATAAAAAAAAAAAAGAAGAAAATTTTGGATGGGCAAGAATATATCTATGAGGTATATATATTATATAAGGAGAGAAAGTAAAAATAATATTTTATTAATTAAAAAAAATTTGGAATCTATTTGTTTTGACTTAAAATATATTTCCTGCAATTTTTAACAAAAAATACAAGTTATCTCATTATTATTATTTATTTGTCTTATTATTACTTAAATAAAGCCTTATATTGCCAAAAATGTCTTTATTAAGGAACCGATCAAACAGCTGGTCGGCCATGTTGGCTTCTCAGACAGCCGGAATTGAATGAACTACTTTTTGAATTAGTAAAAAATAACTAATCTAAAAGTAACCAATAAACTTACTAAATATATTAGTAGATTCTACTCAAAATGACTAAATTTGATGTAATTTTCTTACCTACTATTTGAATAAGTAAAAATTCTACTAATTCGTTTTAAGAGAGTACACACAGTCTTTTCGGCAACTTAGGCCATTCAAGACTTTTACAAAAACCATTCAAGCCATTTGGTATCCAAAAGTTGCAACTTCAAATGAAGGCCAAGTTGTTGATTGAGAGCTTCCTACCCATCGTTAATTCCATATTTCTGAATCTTGGGTAGGTGACTGCCAAGAGACAAAGCTACCGGAAGACACCAGAGCAGATTTTCTCTTATGGATATTTCATATTTAATTCGTAAATTCCTTTAATACTCCCACTATTATTTAACTATTAATCATATTTTTATGGATAAATTCCGTTTGATGTGAATCATAAAAGCTTTACAAATCAATTGATAGGCGTAAAATATAAAAGTAGGTATGACAGCAATTTTATTATTATTCTAAAGTGAAAGGTGAAAGGAATATTTCTAACTTTTTTTATTTCACTACCCGCGACGCCCGCGGGATTCACGTCTAGCCGGGGGCTTCGCCTGCAGCGGGCCTTCGCCTTTTTTTTTTAACATTCACACTTAACTTAACACTCAACTTAGGCCATTTAAGACTTTGACGATAATAGTTATATTAATAATATATATATTTGGGGTCCAGGCATTTCTATTTAAGTCATTTGGTATTCAAATGTCTTAAATAAAATGATCGGACTGCCCTGGGGTTCGAACCCGCGACGTTCGGTATAGAAGGTAGGCACGCTACCAACTACTCCAAGCCCCGTGGGCTCGCCTTTTGTTAATTATTAAAAGAAAATTTTCATTATTTCAATCCAGTGCCTGCTTGAGGATTTGTTTACATTCGTGGAATACACAAATGAAAAGAATACATAAATATTTCTCTATACATTTCCTAGGGGGAAGAAATCGTAACTTTAAGAATTAATAACTCAAAAAGTTATAGGAATTTCAGGATGAAAATAATTTTCCTGTAATTCCGAGAAGTCCTCTTTATCGATATAAAAATTCATTTCAAAATTCCAATGGGAAGTTGCCTAAATAGAGCGTGACAGACAGACGGACATAAACGAATTATATATATATATATATATATATATATATATTATACTTATACTTATACTTATAAGTATAGTGAGAGGATTTTTAGGAAATTGACTTTTTCATTTAATATTCTCTTTCTAAATTCACATTTATCATTTTTCCTTAAGGGGGGGGGGTAGGAGAGATCGTTCAAATCATTCTTACGAAAAATGTCAAAATAGATGGCGTTGGGGTCTCTAATTCAAATTAGCTGTGCTTGGCTTGTTTTCGTTTAAAATCAGGCATACATAGGAGTTAGACAACCTCCAGAAAGGGGGCGATGGGCCAAAAAAAGGTTGGGAACCACTGATCTACACCAATTTCTATTTCTAAATAAAAAAAAAAACTTTCTTATTCAAACTTTTTATTAAATTTTTCAAGTAGTAGTTTTATTTTTTTTTACTTCAATTTCTCTGCCAAGAGTAATTTTAGTAAGAACAAAACTTGATCATTTGAACAAACTGCAAAGGTTGCACTAATAAAAGTCAATCGATTGAAAGATGCAGTCTCAAGAGATAGAGAGAAAGAAATTCTCTTTCCATTGGGAGTTATAGATAAAGCCTTTAAACAATCTGACCTTTATTTATTTGAGGCGGGGGGTTCAGGAGCGACGAGTCTAAACGTACTTTAAAAATTATAAGGAATTTTTCAAAGCGGTTTTTTTTAATGAATTAAATTCATAAGAGATTATTGGGCGATAATTTGTTTAATGACTTATTAAAAAATTATCGTAATTAATTTTTTTGTTATCAAGCAAATACAAAAAAACAATCTGTCCCAATAATCTTTAATTTTTTTTAAATTTAAAAATGAATTTATTGTTATTATTAATCACATATTAATTAAGAAATTTTTAAAATAAGCTTAGATGATTTATTTAAATTCAACTGTCAAATTAGTTCAGCATTCTTGCAATAGATGGCAGGCTAGTCTAACAGCCGATATAGTATTATCCTATATCTGGCCTATATTTATATATTTTTATGCTTTTATAAAAGATACATAATATATAATAACATTTATAAAGTATTCATTGTTAAAAGATCAATGAAAATCAACCAAATGCATTAAATATTATTAGCTACTATTCTGAGATCTCTTCAGGGCCGGAACTAGGAGATTTTTTTGGGGGGGCAAAATTTAATTTGCCGCCCCCTCCTTAAAATTTTCCTGATCTCAAAAATTTTTCTCCGAAAATTTTTTTTTTTTTCGCGGAACCAAATTTTCCCGTCCGAAAAAATATTTTACCTTTTTTTAGAGACGCAAAATTTGCCGCCCCCTGATATCTGCCGCCCGGGGCACGGCACCCACTGCCCCCCCCCCCCTAGATCCGGCCCTGGATCTCTTGGCAAATTTTTGAATTATTTGATATTTGGGCATACTTTTAATGACACACTACGCCATCTTAGCGGGAAAAACATGGGAACACCTTCACTCCTGAGGCCTCTTAACCATTGCGAGGCTGCGGGCAGCAAATCTTCGCAGATATACAGTATGTTTATAATTTATATTAAGTTGACATCTAAGGTCCGGTAGAATATTTTTATTTAATGATCAATACTCACTAATGATTTCTAATAAACTCCAAAGGGGTTCAAAAATAAATGTCAGATTGTTTAAAGACTTTTCGCCTGATTCATAAAAGAGCATTTGAAAAGCGTTTTAACTAATCAACTGTTAAATCCCAGATAGCACAGTACGTCTTATGTATACAGTAAAAAAAATTTCTTTAATATTAATATATTGAAAGAGTTGGGCATTTTTAGTAAAATATATTTGTATTAAAGATATTTTATTTATAATAAATATACGTCGACATATTATTAATAGTGACAAAATTTTAAAGTATTTAATATAAGCAAAAAATTTATTTGAGTAATTTATTCTATTTAATTAAATGTCACTTAAAATAAAACATACATTTTGTTTGCTTTAAATAAAAGCTGCGGTTTAATCCAAAACAATATTTTTTGATAGTAAATTTACTAAAATTTCTCGCAAGTATCAATATATTAATAGTTAAGATATCAAATTTATTTAAAAGTGACAAGTGCGCCCCTAACAGAGAAAAAGTGAAATTAAAACAAAAAAGCCTCCCTTCCAGCCAGCAGGGGGTGCACTCCAATGGGAGAATTTGAAATTGTGTGACGTCACGTATGCCACCCCAGTGAGAGTTTGACACTTTAATCCGCTAGAGAGCAGGGTAGTCAACCGATGAAATGATCATGTGATTTCTATATATATTATATTCAAATATTGTCAAATACGTTAAAATTGTCATTCAAGAGATAAGTATTGGATTTCATTATATACTTAAAAATGTTTTTAATTATATTTATATGTTTATTAACTACATTTCCATTTATATTTTTAGGAAAAAGAAAATGTTTAGCAAAAAATTGCAATAATTATGACAAACTAATGAAATTGATAACCTAAAGATCATTCGATTTGGGCACAGTATTCCGAAAAATAACAGTCACCTGTGAGATCTTTCACAACAAATGGAAACATCCAATAAGATAAGTAATTTTTCTAATAAAACTAATAAAACTATGATAAATATTAGTGAAAATCAAACAATTGTCAATATTTTTGACAATAGTTTGAGAACACCAAATATTCTTTAAAATTTATTATAGAAATGGAGAAAGATCATCCATTAAATGATACATCAAATTCCTTAGAAGATTTTTCTTTTGCTGAGGATTCAGATGTTATTCTTCGACAAAACTATCAACTGGACAACTCGCCTAATTTACCAATAACTTACGTTACTAATTTTGATTCTTTTTCAGATCGTCACAAATCTATAACAAATGACAATTTAACTTTATTTATTTATCTCTTGTGTATTTTTGTTCATTTTTACATATTATAAATTTTTTTATTTCTTTTTTGTATTCTGTACCCCAAAAGGTATAAAATGTATTTATCTGTATTTTTTTTAAATAAATAGTTTATCTTTCCAAAATATCTGATGTTTATGTTATAAAAAATACCCAGATTCTTTCTATATTAAAAATTACTTATTAACAAAAAAAATAATATATATAATTAAAAAAAAAAAAATCAATCAATAATATATATATATATATATTTCGAAAACATAATTTTAAATTTAGCGGTAAAATTGGTTTGATTGCGAAACTGGTTTGATTGTGCACCGATGGGGAAAAACCAGAAATTAACATTGTGGATAATATTTACAATAAGACTTTTGCGAGTTTAGTACTTTTTACAACTTTTTCAGGGAAAATACTCCCTCATTTCCCTTTATTAGCCTAAAAGAGGTGGCGGTAAGCCAATTTGATCGAGATATATGCCAAAATAACGAAAATTTTGAAGAAATACGAAAGCCACATTAAGCATTAAAAAATGTATTATTACTTACTTTTTTTGGGTTTTTTCTTTCTCCATTGTAATTTAGATGACGAAAATCTTGCGCCTGACCTATTCTGATTGAGATAAGTAAAGAAATTAATTAAATAGAGTAAAAAAAAAAGATTAATAATTTTAATGATAATTGTTTATTTTTATAAATATTGAACGATAAAGGAGCTAACTTCATATTGAATTAAGACTATTCACTGACTATTTAAAAAAAAAAACCTTGAGTTTGCTATACATGAGAATATCAACTTTTTTAGCCACAATTATTATTTGAACTCTCTATATAGGCTACTATTAATTTTATTATAAAAATTAATATTTTTTCTTTCATTTTCACTCTTGGCTACTGAGTCCATTTAGGGATTTATCGTCTTTATCGGAAGTTTCCAAATTCTTTGGAGGACCGATGCTCTTTTCATAAGTCAATTGATAAATTTTTTTATAAAAATGAAATGAAATTTTATATCACGATCAAAATTAATCTGTTTATCAATTTTGGGGGCCCCCGTATTCTACGGGGCCCTAGACACGCGCCTTGCTTATGATCCGTAACTGTCAAGAATATTTTAAAGAAGTTGCAGGGATCCCTTGTCCGAGAGCCGCCGGAGGCGGCTCGAGACCTTCGGTTAATTAAGGTCGGTTCTGTTTTAGATTAAAAAATATTCATCCAGAATATTTTAAAGAAGTTGCAGGGATCCCTTGTCCGAGAGCCGCCGGAGGCGGCTCGAGACCTTCGGTTTTAAGTTCGGTTATTTTATTTTTAGAAAAAAAATTCAAAACAACTAGGGAATTCTCGGCTTTGGGTCGGTTCGGCTCGGTTCGGTTCGGTTCGGCTCGGCTCAGTTCGGTTCGAAACCATCCAGTTAGAAGCGATTCGGTAGGTTTTAAAAAAAAAAAATTTTCGGGCCCTTCGGTCCCGAAAATTTTTTTTAAGGGCTACTGAATAGCTTCTAACTGGATGGTTTCGAACCGAACTGAGACGAGCCGAACCGATCCGAAACCGAGCCGAACCGAACCGAAGTCGACACTAGTGACAAAACAACTTCAGGGGTCCCGACCTAATTGTTTCGGTCCTTCGGTTGAAGTTCGGTTTCCTTCGATTAAAAAAATTTAAAACAACTAGGGAATTCTCAGCCTTAGTGACAAAACAAATAGCGCGCGTAAATGGAAAGAACGAAAGAATCATGAATGTTGAGCTAATGTAAAAAAAAATATTCTTTGTTTTTTTTTTTAATGATCATGAAGTTAGTTCCTTTATCGTTCATTATTAAAAAAAAAATAATAATAATAATAAACAATTATCATTAAAATTATTAATCTTTTTTTTCAACTCTATTTAATTAATTTCTCTAGTTATCTCAATCAGAATAGGTCAGTCGCAAGATTTTTGTCATCTAAATTACAATGGAGAAAGAAAAAACCCAAAAAGTAAGTAATAATACATTTTTTAATGCTTAATGTGGCTTTCGTATTTCTTCAAAATTTTCGTTATTTTGGCATATATCTCGATCAAATTGGCTTACCGACACCTCCTTTAGGCTAATAAAGGGAAATGAGGGAGTATTTTCCCTGAAAAAGTTGTAAAAAGTACTAAACTCGCAAAAGTCTTATTGTAAATTCCCTCCATATATTTACACGAAATACATAATTTTAAATTTAGCGGCTAAAATTTGGTTTGAATTTTGCGCAAATTCCCTGCGTTCTGATTGTGCCACCCTGATGGCGGACAAAAACCAGAAATTAACATTGAGTACGCTCTCTGTTTATATATATACTGTGTGACCCCCAATAACTAAGTTTCAGATTTTTGGCGCCCTAAAATGTTTTTTGGACCACTGTGCGGATACCACACACCTTGATGAAAAAAAAAAATAATAATAAACTCACGATTTTATTCCAGTTATCGAATTTTCTTTCCCCACGAGTCATTCCTTCATATTTAAAATTATTAAAAAAAAATAAATTAATTATGTAAAACAAAAAAAAAGATTTAATAAATTAAAATTTGATTTTTCCTCTTCAAAGTATAGTCCCTTGCATCGCCACGTTGAAGCGCTGTCGTCGCTTTTTCTGACATTTTCCATAACGTCCATTTTTTCCTCCTAAATCGCAAATTATTAACAAATTTTTACTTTTATAATTATCATTAAACATAAGATGTCTATTATTATTAAACAAGAGGAAGATATATCACCTGTTGATATTAAATATCCAATTCACATAGGTAATACTTTTTTATTTAACATACAAGCTCATTACTTTAAATATTTTTTATTTCTTCTCCAATCTCTTTTATTTTTTATCTATCAATATATTCTATCTTTTATTTCTTACTTTTCTTCCTTCCTAATCATTTCCAAATCGTTCTTTAATACTTGATTGATTATTTCAATCCCAAGCCATTCTTTTTCCTGTTCTTGTTTTGTTCCTAATTTGTCTATAACTCTCTTCTTTTTTTTCTTCTCCGTTTCCATTCCTATCCATCGATACAACTAGGGGCAGGTGGTTTAAATCGATTCCTACACCAATATTCATCTTATTCAGGATTCAGGTGTATATATATCAAATTCCTCTTCCAGTCTATTCCTCGTCAGATTTTCTTAATCTTTTTCTAACGACGTTTCTCGTAGTATAATAACTTCTCCGTTCTTTATAAACGGCCAAAAGACCTTGTTTCTTTTACTAAAGATTAAATAAAATCTTACTTTCAAGGTGATTTGATAAAAAAACGTCACGCACAAAATTATTTGAAAATTTTACATATCAGATTTTTTGCCAATTTTTTTGAAGTCACTCTAAATAGATACAAAATTGTACGCAAGCTCTAGACTCACATATATATGGTCATTAAAGACACAAGGAAGTCAAATATTCTAGATAATGTCATTGTTGAGGGAGGAGTCTTAGTAGATTTCCTCCATATCTTTGATTGCACTGCACGCTCACAACATTGGTTGTTTCGGGCAATGTTGATTGGAAATTCATCTATTTTGTGGGTTTTCAAGCAATTGAGCTCTGCTGATTCAGAGCTGCAGATAGTTCATCAAAATCTTAAACGCGAAAACATTGGCTGCTGATTTAATGTTCAGCCGATTAGTAAGAAATGAATGAACAAATTTTACGCAAACGGTTACGGATTTCAGGCATCTGAATAAACGCAATAAGGGCTAGAATGGCACGAGAGGTCCTTTGTGCATTGCTGATATTTGGAATTTGTTGAAACTTCACGAAAGAGATTTAATTACTCTCAGCGAAGTGATAGAAGTCACGAGTGAGGTGGTAAAGAAACTTCATGTCGTCTCTTCAGGTGTTCCTTAATTTTAGTTTTAATGTTGCTCCTTTGAATTTAATATAATTGCTACTCAAATCACCTTGAAAGTAAGATTTTATTTAATCTTTAGTAAAAACAAGGTCTTTTGGCCGTTTATAAAGAACCAGAAGTTATTATACTACGAAAACGTCGTTAGAAAAAAGATTAAGAAAATCTGACGAGGAATAGACTGGAAGA
>JAKCPI010031748.1:0-14497 GCA_023213315.1 Euborellia annulipes
TGAGCCCAAATGGAAGACGCTTAAAACGAAAAATGGAAATTGGCTCAGAACTGGTCCGGCGCCAAAAAATTCGCAAAAGATCCCTGTGACAGCTGTCGATCTCAATTTGTAGGAACATACTAACTATGTCCATTGAGACAACATAAGGGAAGGAACGAAAAGATTGTAGGATTCCTCGAATATCATTTTGGAGGGAATCACCTACCAAACAAATATCATTCAACGAGAGCCCTGATGAAGTCGGAGCTGATGCGTTAAAAACGATTCTTAAAGAGTTGTCGCGTTTTGCTACTCCATGGTGAGGCATATAATATGTGGGTTTGGTATCCTCAACCTGTTCTTCAAAACCAAGAAACTCAATATGCTCTTGGGAGATATATGCATTCATGGCATCATGGTACAGCTGGGCATAATGATCGCCACGAGCTAAACGTTTCTCCAGGGCCCGGAACAAACTTAGAGTTCGATTTCTCGAATTTCCTAGCTCTGAAGGGGAATTACATAAGGGTAGCTGGACGCTGATCCTACCGGAATCCGTATAAGTGACAGTTTCACGGAAGATCTTCTCGCTTGGAGAATTTCTTTCCGGAAGGACCGGATTGACCAGTTTTTCGACATTCCAAAAATAATCTGAAGAACATGAGTCCAAACTCGAGGAACGCAAGCAGCAGGATACTACACGTTCGGGAGCGCTTTTATTCACACGAACTTCTCCTAACAAAATAAAACCTAAGGACGAGGCAAACGCCGCGGGCAAGGTCGGCCCAAAAGACATCTTTTGTCCGAGAAACAATTTCGCGCAAAGGGGAGCCCCTAAAATTCCATCAATCGTGCCTGGAGTGGCAAATGACGGATCCGCCAGCTTAAGATTCTTAAACACCTGAACACATTCCGTGGGCAGGGTGACGGACGGTAAAGAAAGTTCAAGGTTCTGCGCAACAAAAAAATCAGAATGGTGAACTACTCTCCATTTTACTGGGGAGTGTATGGAAGTATAAACTCTTCCATCAATGTGCGCAACTGGCACATCGGATAAACCTGTCAAATTAAGGTTTACCTTATCTCGAGGGAGCCCTAATTTATTAGCCAATGCTCGAGAAATTACAGAGATCTCAGATCCCTGATCACACAAAACCCTTGCTGAAATGAGAGTTCCATTTGCAGCCTTAAAATAACAAAAAGCAGTACCTAGAACGGAAATTCTTGAATGATTAGAACTTGGTTCTGAATTATGAATGGTTGTGGCAATTACGTTGACGGGTTTATCAATTGATTTTACCTGACCAACCGTAGCTGCAGAGGAGGATGGCATCACCTTTGATGCTGAGCTAACCTCTACTAGGGAAGCGGCTTTTTCCTTCTCTTTTTTAACCAAATCTTTATGCAATAGACTATGGTGGCTCTGACCGCAAGAACACGGCTTCGCCTGACATTGCGAACGCATATGTCTAGTAGACAAACAATTGAAACAAACTTTATGTTTCTTCAAAACTTCGTAACGATCAGGTATCGACATGCCAAGAAATTGATTACACGAGGCAATTTTATGACCTTTTTGGCAAACAACGCAATTATTGGTCTCCTCTTTCCGAATGTGGAAGGCGCAACGAAGATTTGGAGCTTTGGGAGACTTCGTTGTGGAGGGAGTTTTGGAGGAGGATTTGGATTCAGAGATAACTTTACCGGAAGTCATAGCATATGACTTAGCTTCCAAGAATTCAAGCAGTGAGTTGTAGGATGGTACATCTCTGCTTGGCTGGAGGCTGAGCCATCTCTCGCGTATTTCGTCCGTGACGGTTCTCATTAGGCAACGAACAATAAGCGCATTACTCTCCTTGCAGTTAAATCCAGCATTCTCCAATTGTTTAATAATTGACGTTACCTGAATAACAAAAGATGAAATCGATTTAGCATCTGAACAATTTAGAGGTTTCAGATCAAGTAATTGATCACAGAGAGCAAACATTCGCTCTCGTGGACGGTCATACCTCTCTTTCAAAATGTCAATAACAACTTGATAATTTTCATTTGTTATTGTATAAGAACTTACTAAAGCGAAAGGCTCCTTCTCAAGGAAGCTTCTTAAATAATTTAACTTATTTGCATTTGTAAAAGAGGGGTTTGCGTCCACTAATGAATGAAAAGCATCCCAAAATGATCTCCATTCTTGGAATAAACCAGAAAACTTAGGAATTGAAAGTTTGGGAAGTGAGTGAAAATAAGAATTTTGGGGAGATGTCGCTTGATTTATAATCGGTTTAACATCTTGGGCACCCAGAAGAGATCGAGCTCGTATCAGAGTCAAATGAATCTGCTTCTTGGTCTCCCTGAATTTACCAAATGATTCCTGGAAAGTAGGTTTTACTTGCCATTGATTGGAATAAATCAATTCCTCTGTTTTCTTGAACTCTGTTAACAAAGAGTCAAGTTCACCAACAAACTGCTCCTTGATACTCTGGTCCTCACTATTGATCCCTTCAGGAGAATATACCTCCATCAAATCATCATATTGTTGCACTAGCAACATAATTTTGCATTTAGCCTGTTCCATTTTCATTTCTTTTGAAACTTATTTCACACAGCAAAAATTAAATACAAAATGTTTTACAAGAAACAAATCAGAATAAGTTTCACACAAAGAAAGAAATGGTTAGCTTTAAATATAAAAATACTTAGGACCGAGATCAATAAAAATAAAAAAAATAATTTAAAATAGTTGAACTGTGTGAAGTTGCAACTAAATATTTAGAATAATTCAAAGTTATTCTTTTGATAAATTCTATAATAGAAATTTATCTAATCAAATATTCAAAAATTAGAAATTAGTTAATAAGTCTTAACTAGATACAATTTTTACTTTAATTAATGTTAAAGTATTAAATAGCTTTGAGCTCACGAGAGTATTTCAAAAGCTTGAAAGAAATTTATCAGTCACTTGACATTTAAACATTCAAAATTGGCTGGCGTATTATGCCAACATTCCTCAAAAATAACTAAATTTAGGGAATTTCAATTTCCACTAAAAATAGCTTTTGACAGAGAAAGGAGGAATCTTAAAATTAAAAAATAAGATACTTTGACAACAAAATTAGTACATTGCAAAAAAAAATATTAAAATATATTATATGTGTCAATCAGTGGCACGGAGACACAAACATAAAAAATTAAATTCAACCAAATAAAATCCACGTCGTGTTAAAAGCTTATTTTAAATTATAATCACGTCGGGACGGCACCAAAAAATTAGGGGGTATGGATGAGCCAAATACACCCCAAGGGAAAAGAAATCAGAAGGCAGGAATATTTGATTGAATATTTTAATTTAATAGTATTAATAAATGTGGGGTCACCAGTTTTTCAAATAAAAATATACAGGTTGAATGTATATATATTAAATGGTTCATACAGTACAGATTATCGGTATGAGAAAGAATCAACTGCAGAGCACTGAATTTAAGTTAAAGGAATTAGAGTAGAATATTTATAATAGTGTCAGGAATGAAAATAGGGAAAGTTATCTCTTTTGGGGAGGAACTTAGCTTGAGGCCGTAGTGGATCACAGTCGGCGATTCAATGCTGGTTTCGAAAGCTCCAATGGATTCCGTTGGAAAGCAGGACCAAAAAGTAGATAAAAGCGAAGAAAGACGTTTCCCAATATTTTGGAAACATGAAAATCTCCCAACTCTGGAGATTCAAATATCGGTTTCCCAACGAGTGGAGGGAAACAGGCGTATCCGAACGGTATTGAAACCGGACTAAAAAGTGGATTTAAAGAAAATTGAATACCACAAAAAAAAAACCTGGAAAAAGGGGAAAATAATTAATTTAATTCACAATGAATTGTGCAAATATAAATAAAACAAACTTACCCTCTTTAGGGTTTTCTTTTATTAAAATAAATTGTATCTCATTAGATACTAATATTCTTTCGTGCTGGACCAAATCCAGATGAAGAACATTCAAAAAAATACAGAAATGATTCTCCCAAATTGGAGATGCGAGACGATTCGCCGGAAGTCAAAGGAGAAAGAGAATGGCTTCCTTATTCGCGGCAAAGATAAAGAAAAGGGATGCGACAAACGCGAACAAATGAAATGATGGCGCGTCAATACGAGTTTTTTTTTTATTTTAAAAAATGTAAATTTTTACTTTCTTTTACCTATATCGAGCGATCGATGTTTAGGAAAGCCTAATTTTGAAGGAAATATATGTTTTACAGATCCCTCATTCCTAAAAATTAGATCCGGAAAATGGTAACTCTGTGAATCTCAAGAACAGAAAGAGCGATCAAGTTGAAATTTTATATTTAATTTAGGAAGGCCTATCCTCCTAACACTTTGATGATTGAATAAAATTAGTTAAAGAGTACTAGTATGTACATTACTAATTTACTTTTTGAGATTTTTTTACAATATTTTCAAAATTCGCTTTATTTTGATTAAAATTCAATTCATAAATCCATAACTTTTTAAGAGGTCTTTTTTTAAATAAGTCATTTCGGCTGTTGATGCCATTGACTTTGTACATTTATTATATAATTTATTAACAATCAAACACACATAAATGAGTAGATCTATTCTTGGACCGCTGAAGAGGGTGTTATATTCAAAGAAGACAAAGAATTTAAAAAAAAATTTTTTTTAAATTGTTTTATCTTCTTTGATATAAAAATTTTAAAAAATTGTTTTGTCTTTGAAAATAACACCCTCTTCAGCGGTCCAAGAATAGATCTACTCATTTATGTGTGTTTGATTGTTAATTTACTGGACTAAACTAAAAGTTTCGTTAAAATTATTATTTATTTAAATACATGTATCGATGGCTTCCGGCGGGCGTTCAATGGTCTTGTTTTTCGGGGGCCACCTATCCCGATTTTCAGCACCACTTGGCGTTGCTTAACAATGATGATCTTGGTGGCAGTTGTTCTTTCTTCTTGCCAGGCCCGCCGGCAAAAGACAATGTTACAGACTATAGCCATTACAGGATCATCATTAGTTATAAATTCAACAGCAATAACAGGGCCGGATCTAGGGGGGGGCAGTGGGTGCACGTGCCCCGGGCGGCAGATATCAGGGGGCGGCAAATTTGCGTCTCTAAAAAAAAGGTAAAATATTTTTTCGGACGGGAAAATTTGGTTCCGCGAAAAAAAAAAAAAATTCGCAGAAAAATTTTTGAGATCAGAGAAAATTTTAAGGAGGGGGCGGCAAATTAAATTTTGCCCCCCCCCCCTAAAAAATCTCCTAGTTCCGGCCCTGAGCAATAAAAGACATGACTTCATTAACTGCCACCATAGATAATAGACTGTCACTAACTGAACCGGTACGATCCTTTGTGTGTGCTAACAGTTGCGCATGCGGGAAATGCATGTGCATGCGCGAAATGTGTGCGCATGCGTATTAAAATAAAAATATGGAGGTAAGTCTATTTTCTTCATTTTCCTATGGAGGTAAGAGAAAGTAATAATAAGTGCCGTGATCGGTACCTGATCGGTACGTCTTTATAATGTGATATTTTGCAAGTTTTAAAGACGTTACAAAAAAGACGTTTTAGTTTAGGTTTTAATTAGTCATTTGACGTCTTTTGACCAGTTATGACCAATTTCGGACGTCATTTTGACGAGGTTCTGCTAGCTGGGACTTTTCTTGAACTTCTATGTTCTTTTAAACCTTCTAAAATTTTTCTATTATCATAAAAAGGTCCGCCGACCCCGCACTGCGGGAATAATCAGGCGAGGACAGAAGAAGAAGAAGATGATAAAAAGGAGCAAACAACGTTTCTATCATTGGAAAATTTGTAGGGGAGAATGAGAAAAAAAGAGAAGGAAATAATAGTAGTGAGGATTCAAGCTTTCGCTTGCTTAGTGTAAACGCACCTTATGACATTTCATTACTTCAAGGAATTACCGTAGACAATTTTTTTAATAACAAAATGAATGATAATAATCATTTTGAAGATGTTGGTTTTGGTTTTCCAAATTGTTTTTTATTTTCTCCATAAAGAAATTTTACATCAATTATCGCAAGGCTTTTTTTTTTTAATTTAAGGTCTTTTTCGGCATCGAAAGCCATTTAGGCCTGGATCTCGTCTCTATTTATTTAAATAGGATTGGTAGCCAAACCAATATCTTTAATTTAAATTAATAAAAAAAGTTAATTATTTAATGTTGATAAGTTATCATTTAAATTCACTTCTCGTATAATTAATTTAAGAAAAAATTAAAATACTTTTAAGCAGTTTTATTAAATGATTGATCAGAAGAAATAAAATCGATTCCCTTTCGATTTGATTCAAAGGAAATTTGATTTTTTTTTTTATAGGAAATTTCATGCCGCAACAGATGCACGATATCTGCCTTTTCCTTCTCTCCTATTTTCCATATACCTCTTCTATTTCCTAATATTATCATCCCACCTGGATTGCTATCGCCTTCAGAGCTGTTTTCCTTTAGAGAATTTTATCCCGGAAATTAAAATGTGACGCTACATATATTGGATTGATACGAAAATCCTTCATTGCTGAAAAATTACATTTTTTCTCTAATAAAAAAAAAAAAAAAAAATACAAATAATATAAATTTCAATTATAAGTTTAATTATTCCTGGTTTAATTTTCATTTGAAATAATTTCCATAAACAAATCTCGATTTCCAAATACTCACTATTCATCTCCTAATAACAGCATCCTGTTCGATGTTTGTTTTTCTTGAAAACAAGCTATTGATTAAAATTTGGCATCGACCTCTCAATTGATTATATCAGAGAGGCTATTGAGCGAAGAGATAGGATAGGGTGGTTGGTTTAAATCAAACTTGTTAGTCCAAGCAAATCCTAAGTGTTCAATTCAAATCAACCATCCTATTCAAATCTTCTTTAGTTAGTTTATCGATTCAAACTCTAAAAGAGAAGAGGATGAGGAAACCCAAGATTGAGAGAGATCTTTTAAGCAGTAGGAAAACAAAAATTATTCAATATTGTTTAGTATATTTAACAAGACTGTGAATACAAGTTTGTTTTTACTTCCCTTATACGGAGTAGAGAAAGTATTGTAATCGTAAAAAAAATACAAATTAGAGATTTTGATCTTTTATTTGTAATTATTTTGTTTGTGTGTGTGGACACGATTACGTAAAAACGCAAGCAGTTAGATCAGCGGTCGGAGAACCGGGGTAAAATACCTCAAATGGGGTTAAAAATGAAACTTTTGTAAGTAAAAAGTATATATTTTTAATTTGATATTTTATAAACCTGTTAGTATTTAATATGAAAGATACTAAAAAGAGGCGATTTCGTTTTTTTTTTTTGCTCTTCGCCATGGGGTAATTAAAAAGTTTCCCGACCGCTGAGTTAGATCGAAAGTATTGTAATCGTAAAAAAAATTCTACTTTGATGATTTTCAATGATTTAGCCTCCCCTTGAAATTTGGTATGGTATATACTATTTACACTAAAATTGAAGATTTGTATCTATATAATCCAAAAAATTCACCGAACATTCTTAAATTTAATTAAATTATTTTCTAATTATATAAAAAAAAAAAAAAAAAAAAAAAAACACAAGGTTAAGTTTCAAAAGGTTTTTATTTTAGCTTGTGCGTCATCTTCAGAGCTATGACATAAACATGAGTATGTTATTTATTTATCCATAATTAGTTGACAATGTAATTAAATTTGTATCAACTTTTGAAGTAAATACGCCAACCAGAAATAGTACTTTACCTAATAAGTGAATTTTTTTTTTTTTTTTTTTTTTTTTTTTTCAAACATTTTGAAATTTGTAAATTTTCTGGTATATTATGCGAAAACAATAATTTATACAGTTTTTATTCTAACATGTTTTTTGAAATATTATGAGACAAGTCGGCCTTCAGGCTGCGCCCCCCCCCCTGGACGCCCTTGCATTGAAATGTATCGAATTTATTCTTGCTCACTGTTTGGAAATTTTGCAATTGCTCTCCGAAGGCGAATTTTAAAGTTTTTAATTTCTCTCTCTGACTTAAAGTTTTAAATTTTCCTCTCTGATTCTGCATCCTCTCACTCTACCCAATCAGCGAGAGAGAGTGGTAAACAGGAACATAAAATATATAATCATAAAGAAGTCTCTGGCTAGCGCCTTATATTATAGTATGATGATATGATGATCAAGGGTTCGCATCCCTTCTCATGCAAAAAAAATTTATTTCATTTGAATTGGATATCAAACAAATAAAATAAAGACAGGGTCTGTATAAATACCGGAAAAGGCCTTAAATATAACTAAAACAAGTGAGAGAGAGACATATATGTTTTCTTTGAAACAATTAAAGACACAAATAAATTTTAAAAAAAAAGGTCTTTAAAAAAAGCATTACACGAAGATACAATTTATAAAATTTTCGTTTTTTTTGTTTTTTTGACTTCTGACCACAGGTCTTCGAGTTTCACAAAATGCATAAAAATTATTTACATATAAAAAAATCTGGTGTGACTGGCGCACAGCACACAACTTTCTCTTACCTTCGGTAATCGAAAGTTGTGTTCTGTGCTTGTCACACCAGATTTTTTGTGTCTAAATGTATTTAGTTTCCGACAGTAGGGTACAATTGAATTCAAGATGTAAAATTTATAAGTATGGCAAAATATTTATATTTTGTTACCATGGCAACCATTTCTCCTATCCTTCCCTATGAAATACAAGAGTAAAGTGGTCTTCAGAAGATTTCAATCGCAAAATGAGAATATACATTTTAAAGAGCATCTAAAAAATAATTGATTTTTGAATTTTAAAAAAAATCGTTGGAGCAAATTTTGAGAAAATCGAAAAAAACTGAAAAAGTACATCAGTAAAGTACTAGTACTCTTTGGCCGATTTTGATTAAAAGCTTATTTTTCCGGTCCCGGGGGTGTTTAACTTAAATATAAAATTTCAACCTCATAGCTCAATTCCTTCATGCTTAAAATTGAACACACACACACCCACACACCCACCCACACACCCACCCACACACAGACAGACCATGTCGCGAAAACCACTTTTTTGGATTCAGGGGACCTCAAAACGTGAAGATCCATCAAAATCTCGACATCGAATTTTTGACATGAATCCAATACTTTCTCTCTATATATATATTACATATATACATAGGTAAGAGAAAGTAAAAACATACAATACATATGGTTTATAATCAAAAAAGTCAAAAAAATAACTATGGTTGAGTGAAAAATTTTTGAAAATGAACGATCCCTTTAAATGAAAAGGAACAAAAGACTTTCACTAGCAAGTAGAGGATAATTTTAATTAATTATAATCTAATATAATCTCTCTTCTCGTTAATTTATGGAATCCCAATATCCCTTAATTTTGAAATCCTTAAATTAAAATGCTTATTTAGAAAATGTAATCATTAATAAAATAAAATCTCTCATAGAAAAAAATGCTTATAAATAAAAAATTCTAAATTAAACAAAATATCTCATTAATTATGATAATATTTTGTTGTCTTTTTTTTTGTAAATTTATGCTCATGTCAAGATTTAAACTTAAAAAAAAAAGTTCATTAATTTTCAAACAAACACAAATGCTCAAAAGTTTATAAAATAAATATCATGATAAATAAGTTTTTTACGTGTTTGAAATCAAACTGTTCGAATAGTATTTAAGTATAATGAATTATACTTTAAGAAAAAAAAAATAGGGGAATTAATAGAAACAGATGATTTCAGGGATTTAATTATGAATAAAAACGAGTACATAAAAGTAAAAATAAATAACTCACCTGTCGATGGAGATGGCTACGAGGTTAAATATACTAGAGGTGCTGCAGGTGACGTCCATGGCGATGTAGAAGTCACAAACAAACCCAGGCAAGCCCCACGTGCCGTTCACCTGTCAACATATAAACACAGTATGTATGTAAAATATATTCACTTGTTGAATATGTTCGAGTTATGTACCTTACGTTATCGGAATAGTAAATTAATAGATCAAAGTTAACAGGGCATGTATTAGCACCAAAATGCATGTTTAATATAATTCTACGAGTCATTAAATCAAAGCAGAGATTGGAATAAATGAAGTACAAAATTAATATCCATCCGGAAGAAAATGAGGTAATCAATCGACAGGGAAATGCTGGTCTTCTCAGCACATCTGGTACATGTGCTAGATACAATCAATTACCTGGAGATGGATGAATATAGAGAAAGATAAAGTAGGGAAAGATTAAATAGGTCATGTCCAATCTGATTAGAATACCTTAACAATTTCATTCAAGAATTCAATTACTTAAAATATCATTATTATATATATTTTATATATGTGGGGCGACCTGGTGAATAATTGGGGAGATGGGTGTTTATAAAAACTCAGTAAGTAACTTCTTCCGAACAATTTCTGAATTTGTATTAACACCCCATTATAAAAAATAAGTAACTATTATTCAAAAATTAATAATTATTAAATACAGTAGAACCTCTCTTAACGAGCAACTCTGATAACGAGGAATTCGCATAACAAGCAAAATAAATTGTAAACGAATGACTTTTTGCATAACGAGAACAAAACACGGATCGTCAAAAAAGCAAACGTGTGAGGTCATAGAACCCCCAACAGGAACGAAGTTCCTCACGCCTTTTCTTCAACTCGGAGTCTTTAATATGAATATTATTTAAATAGACCGCCGAAGGTTGATAGAAGGAAATAAAGAGTAGGAGGTGGGCGTGGCCTCGCCAAGACTTCGGCTAATCTCGTCTTCCTCCGCCTTAGCTCGGGCGCTGGGAACGCATTTTTGTTAGGAACGCGTTTTTGTTACGTTACATTTTCTCTCAATTCACCATGCTCAAGCCGCGTTAAAGAGCTTCGTTCTAATAAAAAGTCTGTCCAATTACTTTTATATTTAATATTGTTTGGTTGGCACTTTGAAATATAGTGATTGCATTTTACAAAAATAAATAAATAAATTTATTTTAATGTAGTATCGTAGTGTTATTTTATAGTGTAATTAAATTGAAAAGGAGAAATTTTTTTTTTTTATTAATTAAAGAAAAGTTTGAGTGAAACTCCATCTTTGAAAAAATTCCCTTTTCCGGGAAACTAGTAATCAATTGGCAATCACATTTTCATCCCGAGGGAAAAATATTTAATAGTAAAAATTCTCAATCTTACCAATTTAAAATTTAATAGCTTTTTTGATAAGACTTTTTTTTTTAAATAAATGAAGATTGACAAATTGAAAAATTTATTATCATTATTACTTCATTCGTAAAAGTCAATTTATTCCATTGGCAGAAAAAAGACAATTGACGTTTGTTTTATTTCGCGTTTATCTTCCTCTCGCACTATTTGTAAGAAATAATGAGATTTTTTTGTCCATTTTGAAATAGAACATTTGAAAGTGGTTAAAATAAAAAAATACTCTGTTATTTAGTTTTAATAATGAATGGAAATGAACGAAGAAAAAAATTTTGATATAATATTCTCTTTAAATTTCATCATAAATGAAAATTAATTTGAGAGTCATTGAGTGTTAAGAGTTTCTTCTCACTTCTAATTAAATAATTAAAAATGAAAGAAAAATGAACTTTTTAAAAAATTTTAATGAATAAAATAGGTCAGATATAAGAGAGAGAAAAAGATTTTTATTAATTCACTCAACTTTTGTTCAAAAAGTTTTCTTTTTAAGTATTAAAACTATTTACTCCATATGAAATCTTACTTTGACATTAAATTTCAAAAAATTTTCATTAGTAATAGTATAATAATTATTCATTTTTCTTTATCTTACCCTATATATTTAATATATTTTTAGCACATTAAATGTTACATAGAGACACTTCCTACTATATATTGCAAAATTAATAAAAAAAAAAATAAATAAAACTTGATTGAAAAATCACTGGGATTGAAATGCGCGCTAATTATGTCACTGTTCACCCTAATCAATAACTCACAATTAAGGCTATATTGTATTTCTTTCTAAAAGATTCTAATTGAAATCTGTTGAGTTTTAAATCACTGGTCCATTTAACCATTAAATCAAAAAGTGAATAGAGAAAGGGAGGGGGAGAGAGAACAAAAGGGCACAAGTGAAAAGCTAGCCAATGAAGAAGATAGAAATGCGATAAATTTTATTTCCAATCTAGAATAGTGAAATAAATAATTGATTTTGTTATTAAATTTAATCAATCAATAAAAAATCTGGTGTGATGGTCGCACAGCACAAAACTTTCTCTTCCTGAGCTTGTCACACCAGATTTTTTGGGTCGATATATGTGTTTAGTTTCCAGCGATATATTAAAATTCAAGATGTAAAATTTATACCAGTACACACAGGAAAATATTTATATTTTGTTAGCATGGCAACCATTTCTCCTATCTTCTCTATGAAGTACACGACGAGTAAAGTGGTCTTCAGAAGATTCCAATTGCAAAATGAGAATATACATTTCAAAGAGCATCTAAAAAATAATTGATTTTTGGATTTTAATCAAAATCGTTGGAGCAAATTTTGAGGAAATCGAAAAACACTGAAAAAGTGCATCAGTAAAGTACTAGTACTCTTTGGACGATTTTGTTCAAAAGCTTCGTGTCACGTCCCATAGGAGTGCCTAACTTAAATATAAAATTTCAACCTCCTAGCTCTTTTCGTTCTTGAGATATTTTGTTCACAGACACACGGACACCCACACACACACAGACAGACCACATTTTTCGATTCAGGGGACCTCAAAACGTGTATATCCGTCAAAATCTCGACATCGAATTTTTGACATGAATCCAATACTTTCTCTCCCTATATATTAACATATAGACCTATAGAGGTAAGAGAAAGTAAAAAAGTAAAGTAGTTCCACTTATAATTACTATTTTCCGATTTTGTTCACAAACTTCGTGTAGCATGTCATGGGGGGGGGGGGCTTAAACTTAAATATCAAATTTCAATCTAGTAGCTTTTTTCACAGACAGACACACAGTTCATTTTGTGAGATGCATTTTTTTGGAATCTGCCCTTAAAACTCTTATTATTCTTACATAAAATTGTTAATAACACAATCGATTGTCCATCATTATTAGAACAGATAAAATTCAAATGTAATAGACAAGGTTTATTAGATTTATTCTATGTAAATAAGATAAACAATTCTAACCCCTTAACTAGAATTCAGGAAAATTTTAATAGATATAAATTTAATGAATTAATTGACATCAATTTGATTTCATATGAGTGTCTAAAATATATTTAAAATTTTTAATATGAAAAAACTATACACTTTTGTAAATTATTTGTAATATAAATGTGATATTATCGAATTGTTTCTGAATGTAAGTGCTTTCCAGGCCTGTCAACAAATTGGCTAACGCTGTGATGAAGTTGATACGGTACAATGTCAATGTATGTTTTCTTTGTATCTGTTGAGAGGAGAATAAATTATTAAATTATTAAAAAAAAAAAAAAATATTAAAACTTGTATTTCCATAAAAAATGATAGACTCTTTAATTTCATCTAAATAATTGTTTAATAGATCTCTATATTATTGAAAATGAATATGAGATTTATTTATCTATCAAAATTGGAATAGCTTTCGTCAATTTTAAATAAATTTTATATTAAATATTGATTTTCAAAAAATATTTTACATAATAACTACGTATATCACCATAATAATAAAGGGATGATATTTCATGAAAGGGCTTATTGTATCATAATTCACAATATTAGATAATAAATCAACAAGAAGGCTTATATTCCCTTTAATCCATAACGCATTTAATATAACGTAACAATGCAGATTAAGACTTTAATTGTGAATTCCGAGCCATATTCTTTTTTTTTTGTAGAATATAATCAAAGAAAGATGTTCAACAAAATAAATAGCCTTTAAAAGTAAATATTTGAATACAAACATTGGAGCTAGATAGATCAATCAAATGTAGAAAAGGGGTGGTTGGTTGGTTGGTGGTTGTGGTTGTTTACACGAGACTCTTCTATTCTATCTTATCAGTCACTCTCCCTTCCTCACAGACACGTACACTCTCTTTTCTCTCTATCTTTACATCTTATTCCACTAGGTATTCTGTTAAATTTAACATAATTTATCCAAGCAGTTGTTGGTTGGCTCGGTTGAATAAATTTGTGATGTGGCCATGAGAATAGCTCAAAAGCAAACTAATGAAAATCCAGAAAGAGGAAAAGCTGATATTTTTGAATAAGTTGGGATATTATTATAATCGTTAAGGACGAAAAACTTGGTTAGTTTTCAAGCAGACATAAAATGCATTTTTTAGAGTTGAGGAGTATGAAATGTTTTTAGGGGGTTCATTTAAACCAAGAGTTGAATTGACTGGTATTCGCAGCCCGCGAGATTCATCACACTTTTCTTTACAACGTGCGTTTAGTTTCATTATTATTATATTATCTAAAAATGGCTGGTGTATGAGCTAGGGTGTCGGCTTCTACAAAGAAGATCCCTGTTCAAACCCTGGGCGTGCGGATTTTTCATTAAATAAAGTATTTATTTAATGT